>VWYI01032612.1:28455-123386 GCA_013399455.1 Anthoscopus minutus | reverse complement strand
CGCCGACCCGAAGGAGCCGGCTCTCCCCACCGCCGCCGCCATCTTCGCTGCTGCCTCCTCCTCCCTCCCCTGCCCTGCCCCGCCGCCTCCCCGGGACGCGGAGCGGGCGGCGGCGCCGCGGCGCCGGCGGGGACCCCGGTGCTGCTACCCCTGCGAGGTCTGGCCGCGGCCAGGGGCCTGCGCTGCGCCTCTGGCTCCCCGGGCAGCCCCAGCCCTGCAGGAAGCACCTCGCATCCAAGAGAAGTAAGTGTGGCTCAGGAGCAAGGTGTGCCTCTTGGGGAGAACAGGGTGGTCGTCCTCTTGCAGAGGCCTCGTTACTTACACTTCTCTCAGGAGTATCGCTTGAGAAATCGGAAAAGGTGGGTCACATCACCGTCATTTTAACAGCTCGACTTTGGCTAGAAGTTCCAAAGAAGCAAATGTGCCAGCCCTCTCTCTATATTTCTAGGGTAACACAAGAATGGCGGTAAATTCTGTAAAAGTTCAGTGGATTACTTTTGTCCCTTAAGGGGAATTCAGGGAAAACCTAACGCAGATGTTTCCTTCTGTCCCCCCGTTTAAACAATGGATGCACGTTCCCAAAGACTCTGGGTGTACGGAAAGGTATTGGCTGTATTAGCGACTTACGTGTGCCGGCAGTTTGCACTTCTGTTTTTCTTGCTGCTGTGTTGGATTTATTTTTCCCGGAAAACACTGATCTTAAGTAATATTTTGAAACAGGAAAAAAATGTCTATTTTTTCTTAGCCATATGTTTCTCTCAATGGCTCTCTGTTACTTTGCAACTCGAAATAGAAATATTTCTTTCACGTTTCTTGTTTTAATAGGGATCAGCTGTTGTAAGAGTAGACCACCATTCATGAAAGTGTATTTCTTTCAGGTACTTCAGGTATAAAATAAGTGAGATGATGGTAGCCATGCGCTGGATTGGAGGTATCTGTCAAAATAAATGCACAGTTATTGATCAGAAATATTTTGTTATGGACAGAATGTAGGTGCAGAAGACTGGCAAAGTTTTGATATTGATGTATTATCTGGTAAATAGGGACCACTGGATAGAGTAATGCAGCTGAAAATCTGCCAAGAAAAAGCCCTTTCTGCATGACCCTGCAAGGTCTCCTTATGGCCTGCTGTGAACTGCCTTCACCTGTTATCTCTGGTTTTCATCATTGTTGGGTCAACCGGCTTCAATCACAAAAATACAGAAAAATTGTTTACTGAAATGGTGGAATAACACTGGTAATTTAATGAGCTGAATCAGCTTGTGGAAAGTGTTTGGCAGAGCCGATACAAAGGGTGGGGAACAGAATTGGCCAGAGGGTAAAGGGAGAAGAAAGATCAAGTTTGAATTTGGAAAGAGTGGGAAATGCCTTTTCAGTGACAGTAAATAGATCAGCTCAGCTGCAGCTTGAGTTCATGTTCAAAGAGAAAAGGAAAAACACACCAAGAACCCAAACAGATGCTGGAACACATTTCCTAACAGAAACAGCTTCTGAGAGTCCAAATTTCTGCCACCTACTTCAATCAAAAGGGATAACATTGCTTTTAATATACTATGAGGAATGGATTGCTATTTATCCTGGTGTGTGTTTTTAAAATTTTTGTGAAACTTTATTTAAAAGGGGAAAAATCACAGAAATTTGATGAATTAGCTTTAAACACCTCACTTGCAGAGGCACTGAAAGTAAGGAGAGTTTTAAAGTACTTCATGTTGCTTGTTATTTTATGTTCCTTATCATATTGTTCATATGTGAACTGTATTCAATTGAGATATGTAAATAATATAACCCTAGGACTTTTTTGAAATTAGAACGTAGTTGACAGAAGTAATATTTGAGTATGTGAAAGTACTAGAAAATAAAAGATTGCAAAGAAGAATGATAAAGCTTGCTGCTTTGTGCTAAGTTAGGAACATATTGGTATTGAGACAAGATGGTGCAATTTTCCACTTTCTTTACTGTTATAGAGGCTAATATTGCTATCTGGAAAAAAAAATCTGGTAATTTTAAAGCTACCAAGGATTATTCACAGTGAAAGAGAGACCACCTCTTTTCTTTCTCCCCTCCTCCTTCCTCTGACATCCATTCATTCTGGAGTCTTTTTAAGGTGGCTTTCACTGCCTCATCGTCTTGTCGTTGAGGATTTTGCTGTGTACCTGTGGAGGGATGTGAATAGTTAAATTCTCTGAGGATTCACTTCCCAGATTGTCACACATGAAGTTTTGATGTCGCTTCTCTGATTTGTTTTCTACCTTTAGCAGAAATCATTCTCACCCTGCTTCCCATTCTGCTTCCTCTCCATTTTATTTCTGTCTCAGGAGGTGCAGAGGAGAAAGTGAAAATGGAAATGCTTGCTCATTATGCTCTCAGGTTAGGTTACTAAACAATCAGGATGGAAGCAAAAATGTTGAGAGAATCAAGCCTTCATCGACTGCAGGGTGCTGATAGAGTATCCCACTTAAATTATTCATAGAGTTATCTGTACAGCATGATAGGAAGAGCAGATTTAGGAAAGCTGTAATGAAGCAACTGTAGAAAAGCTTGAGGGAAATCAGTAATACATTTTTTTCTTCTCTTCCCTTTGAAATAAGTTTCTGTCTGCCAGAATGCTCTTGTGAATGTATAGGAAAAGCCACTCCATGTAGCATTTTCCAAAATGTAGCTGTGAACAGGAACGGATGTGCCTAGCAAACATCAAAGCATCTTTTTCCTATCTCACCTAACCTGTTGCTGTTTAGCCAAGAAGGCTAACCATAAGGTCTTCCCTACTATCAAATTGTAAGTTTTGAAGTTTAAGTTTTTAATTTGATACTATGTTATCCTCAGCGGCTGTTACACTTGCAGAGGTAGGTATGCAATACCTACTTGCAGAGGTAGGTATTGTATGTACAATACAAAAATAGNTTTTTAATTTGATACTATGTTATCCTCAGCAGCTGTTACACTTGCAGAGGTAGGTATGACTGTACAATACAAAGATAATGAAGAAACAGGTCCATCAATGATGCCTGGAAGAGCTGGAACAGAGGCTAGACAGAGTTAGGGGAATAAAGGATATTTATTGAGGGGTCACCCCAGACACCACCAATGTAACAAATCAGGCTCTGTCTGGATTGCTCCAAAATGGAGGAAAAGGGAGGGAGGCCAGTCCCAGGATCACACATTTTTATATATTTGGGTCCATTTGCATACAGGAGTTCCAACTGCCTGCCCTCTTCTTTCCACATTGTTCGTTCCAAAGCCTGAAGTTTGGAAAAGGTGTCCTTGAGTCTCAGTTGGAGTAGGATTGTTGTGTCTTCATCATCTTGTGAAAGAATCTTAGTAACTTTGAACAAAAACCACACACCAATGCAGAATAGAAAACCCGAAAGCCCAAGGCATCATCAACTGTGATGAGAAATAACATTTTTTCAGCTGATGACTGTTACAACCATTCTAACTGAAAACAGCCCTGCCAACAGCTTAACTACATACATGCACAAGAGTAAACTGCAGCAGCAGCTCACTGGTGAAATATTGTAATTCCCTAATACAGACAGGCTCTCCATCCCTCGGTGAGCTGCCCTGGGGTGATGCCAAAGAGCAGACCCTGGGAGAGAATCAGCTATGTCAGCTGTGCTGTGCTGACCAAGGAGGCACCAACAGGGAAAGACACCTCCTGTGCACAGCTGGCTGGTGATCCCGGGAGTGCAGTCTCAGTTTCTCTCACATTCTGTGCCTTTTCATTTTCTGATGTGTTTTGACTATATTGTGCTTGTTCTTAACAGGGGGCTTCTTGGTCCCTGTCTCTCTTCACATAAAAACTTTTGTCTGAGTTAGCAGTGTATGAAATTCAAAAAGTAATGATCCAGCTTCCCTGTCTGCATCTATTGTCAGTGGCCAAATACTATAAAATTGGTTGCAAATTTAGAAGGCATTTTTTTCATAAGCGTATGGAAATGAATTGTTATAGTTCAATTACATTTAAAAGATCCAGTTTGGGTTCTTAGAGACACTTTTGCCTTCAAGGCAAAACCGGTTTCTTAGCAATGTTGACCTTGTTGTTGAAATCAAAATTATAGAGGTCACTGTGCTCAATACATACTTGTAGTTTGCTGTGCAAAAAGCTTCCTTTTGAAAAGGCAGCAATGAAGAAGCAGAATACATAAAATTTCCAAAAAGATGTTTTGTTGCCTTTGGCTGTAATGTATTCAAAAATATAAAACTAAGCCTTTAAAAGAGAAAGACAGGGTGATTTGTCATCATTTGTTGATCAGAATTTGTGGGAAGTTAGTATTCAGAAAGCATTCATGAAGTTGTTAATGATTTTGAAAGTGGCTTTTTGTAGTATTAACAGCTTGTCTTCTGAAACTTAATCTTGAAAGTGAATTACTGATCTTGTTTACAATATTCAAGTTATTCTGTCAAGAAATGAAAAAAATACTGTATGACTTCCCTGAATAGTTGCAATAGCACAATTTGCAAATGGATTACTTCAGCACAGAATTAATATTTCAATCTGTATGCTGAAATTTAATTTAAATTGTACAGATAGATAAAACTTAATAATAATAATAAGATAGATAATACTTAAGAATAACAAACATGTCTCTGGAGCCTTACTGGGTTTAAGCCTAGACTCTGACCAGTTTTGTGTATCACTTTTCTATTTTTCATTTGACCAAGTATAAATCTTGTTATTCATCCAGTTATGGCTTGTGCTGGTTGGTAATATGAGCTCTGCAGGCTGTGCACTATATGCCTCTTACTTCTAAATTTATTTTCTACATACTGCACTGCAAATTTTTAAGCATGGTCAGGACTGGCTAACTGTGAAGCAATATGTTATGATCTGCTGCCATAAGAGACAAAGACTGATTTATTTCACATAATTTTTTTGATTGATTGAATCTAAATTTGTTACCAGGGCATCTTAAACATATGTTTAAGTGCATCCTTAAATTTACTTGGAATCAGTGGGATTTAAAATGTGCTTTACATGTATCATTGATGATTAAAAATATGTGCTTACTATGAATTTATAGAAGATAACTATGGAGGGTCTGATCAGTCAAGATCTGAGTGTTCTTGTTTTCCATTGGGA
The DNA here is from genome assembly GCA_013399455.1 of Anthoscopus minutus. Lineage (NCBI taxonomy): Eukaryota > Metazoa > Chordata > Aves > Passeriformes > Paridae > Anthoscopus > Anthoscopus minutus. Next base: position 118,306 of record VWYI01032612.1, on the reverse strand, counting down.
GAACAGCTATATTCCCTCTCAAGGCATATTCAGCTCTTTCAGGGCCATGTGGTGTAAGTACAGTTGTTTAATTGGTTGGAGCAGGATAATTTCTTCCAAAAGAGAAATGTCTCAGGTTGTTTGGTTTGGTTTGTTTGTTTTAGTTCTTTAATACAGTACTGTTTATTCAGAAAAAATATATATGAATGAATAATTTTTCAGGTTACTATAGAGGCAGTCAGCAGCAGGTACTTCTTTGTGTTTTATTAACAATTCTGCTTTTTCAGTGAGTTCTTTACCTCAGGAAGCTGAATGACTTTCTTAAGTAGCTGGTTTTCTTTATAGTGGCTTTTTGGTTGCCAGATGTCATGGCTACTTGGATAGGCTAACATAAAATGAGAAAGGATCTGTGTTTGTGGTGTGGCAGCTACTTCATGCATGTTGTCTCAAGGTATCTGTGAAGAATTTTGCATTTGCTCTGTCTTCACTAGGAATAACAAGGTATCTTCCATTTACTGCAAAATAAGAGTGATACATGTGATTTCGTCGTTTTTTTCTCTTTCACAGTCTTGTCTTTGAAACCCTACAGAGTTCAAATATATATATATGCACTTCCTTAAACTACTGGGTTAGAAATCACGATTTTAACTAAGTGGTGTGTTGTTTCCTATGTTGGAAGAGGATGTTCTTTTCAATATTGCTCTTGCTGTGAATGATATCTTTGGTGAGGATGATGTCCTCTTCAATAAAGTTGCCTGGTAAAAATCATCTTCCTCCTCAGAACTGCATAAATGAATGACTTTGGTTGGTAAAATCAAGTTATGAATTATACAGTACTGTACTGTACTCTCTGTGAATTGGTAGAAAAACATAGCAGAAAAACGAGCAGAAAATAAACAAAAACTGACCATATGAGGAAGAATGCCTTAGAATAGCCTTAAAATGTCTTAGGAAGTTTAACAGAAAACCAAAAATGTTATTAATATGATAAAAGGCAACATATTGGCAATGAGAGTTGAGAGTTCTCACTTGAAAGCAACTCTAAAAGAAATAATTTATTCAGTAAAGAGAATTATGAAGATTCTTTAGCATGGAAGGAGGCCTGGTTGCTTTGGGGTTTTTTTGGCTTTTATTTAAGTCCTGGAGAGATCTATCCTTATGTTGTATTAAGAGATGTGATGCACAAAAGCAACGAGCAGAACTGCCTGCAGAGTGCCAAGAATTTGTTGTTGAGACATATTTTTAACACATAAAGCAACATTTGAAGAATAGGGAGTGAGATACCATAGCGTGAAAGGAGAACATCAGATCTCAGCACAAGGCATTTGTTGCTGTCCTTGAGATAAACAGAGCAACAGGACAGAGCCATCATGGCCCTTTGCCTGACTGGTTAAAAAGAAGCACTGTACACCCTTCATATGCATCTCTCCCTTTAATGTGTGGGAGGAGAGAAGAATCCACACAGGAACAGATGCTCTGTTCTTGTCCTGTTCATGGCACCCTCCCAGGTTCTTATCCCTGCCCTTTGCTCAGTGATGCCACACTCAAGGGAAAAGGCCTCTGATTCTTAAATCCTGTATGATGGGAGCAGGTCTATAGATTTAATTGAGGATTAACTGATTTTTTAATAATTTTTTTTACTCACAATAAGGGAATAAATCTCGCATCTTGTAAACCATAAAAACTATTTCTCACTACTTTGGTAAGAGTCTTGACAAGGTAAAGAAGAAGGATCAAATCTTAATTTGGGGAAGTACTGTTCTATGAAACTGATTCACAGCAAGTATACCAGAGTGAGTAGAAGTACCAAGGAAAAGTAAGGAAAGAAAAAAATTTGATTTATACAACATTTTTCTAAGAAAATCGGGGTGGGGGTTTTTCCCAAAAAAACTTTATAGTTGTCCAACATCCTGTATGTTACTGGGGCTTCCAGTGTTTGGTTTAATTTTTTTTTTCTCTAAATTCTTTGCAAACTGCCAATGCAGCATCTGTCTTTAAAATGAAAATTTGTTAACACCTGACTGTATGACTACAATGAAAGTTTTTTAGCTAAGTACTCTGAAGGTTTTGAAATTAGTATTGATGTTTATTAATGATCAAGATCAGTTGAAGTATTTGTCTGGCTCACATAACATTACATTCAGATTGCATCTGAAATCTCCAGTTACTTTGTTTTGCCTTTGGACAGGCATTCAGAAGATTAGTCAGGAATGTTAAGGCCATGTTGGATAGGTATATGGGCACATTGTGGGGTTAATTCTTCCCTTGACTTGAACTAAATCAAGTGAAGCCTCTATTAAGCCAGAGGTATTGCCACAAAGCAAAATGGGCATGAAAGGAGATTTCCTCATATTCATTCAGTTCTTCAGTGTGTGAGGAACACAGAAGCCGGGTACAGTGGCAGTAGGACATTGGGATGGCAGAAAGGGAAGAAGGAAGTACCACTGTCCTGCTTCCTCTGCTAAGCAAACACAGATCTTTCTGATTACATAGTCTGATTTGAGATGTGTTACAGATTTTCAAAATATATGTTAGAGTATAAATCACAAATGTTGTATGGTTTCATGTTGGGGTAAAATACATGTAGGCTGTATATTCAACTTCAGTAGTATTTTGCTTGCTTTCATAAGAATAAATATGCACAGTTATTATATAGTGATATTCAATCACTAAATCTAAATTATGCAGAAGGCCACACATTATAAAAAAAGAAAATCTTCATTTTAAATGTTTTTCAGTGTGTCCTTTCTCTTAAGCTACTTTGTCTTTCACAGCCCCTTTCTTACTCATCTGTAAAACATGAATGTTGCTCATCCTCCCGCCCACCAAGTCACTCTGGATCATTAAGGTCCTCTAGCTTCTGATGTTGTGGTACTTGGGGACACGGTTTAGTGTCTTCAGTGTTAGGTAAATGGTTGGACTCAGTGATCTTGGAGGTCTTTTCCCACCCAAGTGATTCCATGATACTATGTTTCATTTGCTCTACGTTAAAGCTCTTCTTGTGGTGTCCCCATGTTTTGGAGGCCTTTTATGTCCTCAAATCCTTTTTTTGAGGTTTATGTTGATCTTTGTGCTGGTCTTTTCTTCATGTTTGTGTCAGGATAGAATCCACTGCCTAAGCACTTTCTCTCATTCCCACTCCTAGACCCCTGCCCTTCCTGAATTCAGAAAAAGTGCTGATATGACAGTGAAGCACTCATTGAGGTAAGTGGTAGACTTACTGAAACTGTGTTCTCTGTGCCTGTTAGTAGGAGTGACTTGCAGCAACAAATCTGCAGTGTGGAATGGAGACAGAGAAACCATGGGGAGTGAAAGATGTCCAGGTTACCTAAGCAAATTAGATTGTACAAGGGAAAGATTGGAATGTGCGAGAAATTAAGATAGACTACTCTTAAAAAGTGCAGAACTATTGTCAAATGTTCTGTCAGTCTTGATTTCCTACTGTTTTAACTGCATTGCTTCCCTTCTCAGGCATCTCTTAGGAACTTGGTGGTGATGTCAGTTATCTGCCACTTCTATACTAAGATGTTTCTTCCAAAATGATAAGTGATGTCATTCTCATAATAGAATTGTCACTAAGCTTCAGTCATTGTAGTGACTTGCAGGGCCCAGCATTCCAGCAAAGCCCTTAATACAAATGCTGAAAACCTTTTCAGTTTGTGTATCAAAGATTGTCCTGAACTTTTATACATATGGAAAAACTGGAGTCTGTTCCATGGAAATTCTGTGTTCCAGAAAGGCAAATCAGTACAGAGTCAGCAGGGAGAAAGAGCTTAGTGATCCATGGGATTGGACTTGTAGTATGGGAAATTAGGAGTGTAATTATACTACACAGTGGAGTATATAAATAATTGATTTAAGCACCTTTAAACTATTTCCAGAAGTGAATTAGTGCAGCCATGTTAGTGTGTCTCTGAATACATGCTTAGGAAGACTGGCTGTCTCAGTGACAGGGCACATTGGTCTGAAAGGAATGTGCCAAGCTATCTGCACAGCTCTTGGGACCAGGGGCATGTGGCTGTAGAATGTCTGCAGTGTCTGCTCTGATAGGCCTGGTGTAACAGCCAGCTGGGACCTCTTCACATTGCATACCACGGTTGGAGACTTGTGCTGTAAAAGAGCTTGCATCAATGAGCCAAGCTAAACGAGTATTAACAGATGATATCATTTCCTTCTCTGAATGTACAATCACAGAGGTAAAGCTCTCTCTAAGCCAAGGAACTGTGTTAGTAGAAGAGCATAAGTCATCAACTGACTAGAATACTCTGACTCTAAAAATCAAACAGAATTTTCTGTTGGGTGAGAAACACTTTGAGACTGCCATCTGATTGTTACAAAAGGGACTTCCGTCAGTTGCTGAAATAAATTGATACAACTGCAAGTGTAAGAGTTGAGTACGTGCAGTGATTCAGGAGTTCCCTTCTAGTCCTGTGCCTCACAATTCTGTTCAAGCATCAGAATCAAGAGTACGTCACACTATTGAATCATCTGGGAAGAACAGGTTCCTAACTGTAACCTTGTGGAGTAAAATTCTGTTTTTACTTTTCATGTATCTCTTATCTACATATATTTCAACTATATTTCAGTTAACACCATTGAGGTGTGAAAGCAGTGGTTTGTCTGGTAGCCAGAGTATATAACCTTAAAAATGTGTAGGGAATTAGGCTGTTTCAGTTAGACAGTTAATGAAGCAATTTTTTTTTATGATTCTTTTTAAGTAGCAGTGAGCTCTTGGCCAAATTTCTTATAATAATATGCCAAACAAAATACATCATGATTTCAGTCATTCCAGTCATGGGGACATGAAAACTGTTGAATTCAGCCAGATGAAAAGTCTACCTAACCTAGTAAGTAGATACTTATGGAAAAAATGTCCAGAGGCAGTCATGCTGACATTAATTTTTCCATCATGCTTTTCAGGCCTTCAGTGATTAGGAGAGTCTTTTAACAGTTATTGCTGATCTACTGAATAGAACTGCTGAATCAATGAAGTTATGATTTTTCTGATCCATGTACAGTTTGTATGCCACAATATCTAATGAACGTAAGTTTAGTTTATTATTACAAAAAAACCCCACATGCCTTCCAGTATTTATATTGTGAAAACTAGTGAATAACTATTACCAGGTCACATTTTGAATAGAGTTCATTACTTACTACATTACTCTCGTATTTTTCTCTAGATATTTTTCTAATTCAATCATAACTTCTTTGATAATGGAATGACTAAAGCTCCATATAATATTTACGTGTTTGAGCACTGCTTACAGTGCAGATTTTTCATGTTTTTCTCTGTTCATTTTTAAATAAATCCCAGGTACGTTTGTTCCTTTAAGCACCAGATGTTTTCAGATTTCTTTCCTGGTGATAACACCCCATATATATACATATGTGTATTTTCTCTTCCCTTCTTGATGTGCATTGCACTTAATGACAGTGAATAGCCTCTGGCATTTTATCACCCATTCGATATTGAATCACCTCTGAAGCTTTTTCATAGCCAGCCCTAGATTTCCCCAGCCTAATAGTTTTGTGTCATCTGATTTTTTTTCCTTTGTCTTATTATGTGTGTGTTTATCCACGTTGTTTATGAACATATTGAGGGCCCGCATCTGTCAGCTGAGCCTAAGTTGCTGAATCCTGGAAAAGAATACAAGCAATATAAAATACGACTCATAAAAATAATTCAGCCTTTTTTCTTCTTGCTAAAATGAATTTTACCATTTTAGTTTTATTATTTATTCATTACATAAGTAGATGTATTTTTAATTTGTTTTCATAAAGCAGTTCTGCTTTTCAAAGCATTTATAGGATAATTGAAATGGAATACAACAGTAATTCACTGCTTTCTGATAACTTAAATATCACACATGTTGATGTTAATGACTAACATTTTCATTTCATATTTCATTGTATGGATTTCTGGCACATACTGACAATTGAGGGTGATAGTCAGGAAAGAACTATATAAAATAAACGGTTCTTTTTATTTTTTTAATGTTAGCATGTAAAGGTTGTCTTTGACTGTCTACAATCTCCTATTGGCTTAATCCACTATACTTACTTAATTAAGCTATGAATACCTGCAAATCCTTTAAAGGATTAACTGTATCTGCCTGCTAAGCTTTCCAAGGCAGTTAAAAATAACTGCAGGCTGATTCTACTGACACAGTAAAAATTGGACCTGCTCTACATTTTATGTTGTATTTGCTGCTGCTTTGACAGATGTCATACAGTCTGGAGCTACTTAAACCTTCTATGAAGCTGGGTTGACCAAGTGCTCTCAGTACCCCAGTTCTGACTGGCAGTTGTTTTCCCTTACAGCCCATAGAGGATTAGAATTTGCTTTGTCTTACAAAAAATGCCAGTGACCAAGAACATACAAGGTGGGAAAAGAAATTCAGCTTAATATCAATTCATGAAATCAAGGTGTCCTTCTCTGAAGAAAAGGCTTTGATTTATACAAGTGTCTGCAGTGCAGTCCTTCCGGTTTGCTGATTTTTTCTAGCCGTATTCATTGACTTCAGAAAATGTCTCTTCCACATTTACAAAATTGTTATATTCTAATACAGTATAAGCATGTATGCTGGATGCTCCTGGGTAGCGTTAGGAAGGCAGCCAAGCATATGAGATTCATCACAGTGGAAGCCTTACAGGAAATGAACAGTATCTCACCATGGTCTGGAGAGTGCACGAGACAGCAGCACATTAAAATGTGTGCTGACTACCTCTATTCCTGCTGGCTGTCAAGAAAGAAGAGTTGAACTTCACCACCTGCCTTGGTCAAGGAAGTTAAATAGTGCAATATAAAAAATGGAAACTTTGAGACAAGACTTTGCACTTTCCGTTGTCTTTTGCCAGATATTTTCTCTCGGAAGTCTTGTACTGGTACAAAAGAAATTTCTGGCTGCAAAAGGATACCATAAATGCTGGTGTTTTCATACTGTCAAAGGACAGAATGGGACAGTGATTCTTTGCTACAGTGATTCCTACATTAATTAACAGATTGTCCAGGTTCCTGCACAAAAAAAGCAGAAGTGCACAAAGCAGTTGAAACTGGTTCTCACACTTATAAGAGCTGAAGGAATGTAACATGGCATAAAGTTATTTTTGCCCTAAGTGATAGGCATCAGGCCAATTAATACTTAGCTGGGTGCATGAAACCTGCATTTGTTTAAAGCTGGAGGGAGAATATTGAAAATGAAATTCAGTGAGATGTAGGTACTCCCAAGGGACAACTCTGTCAGCATTCCTTATAGCAAACTCCTGACTGTAAAACAATATATGAATATTGAATAATATGAACTTGGTTTGGGGCCTGCCAGCCACCCTGTCAGAGATTAAAGCACTGACACAAATGCAGAAAGAATATTGGATCCATCAGTGTGGATTCAACCTTCAATCCCCTAAAATATTGCTGCTACAATTCTTTAGCTTAGCTAGTCCAAGAGCTAAGTAGTTGCTGATAAATTACTTAATTATTATGCTATTTGGCAGTAGGAGGGCTGTAGATCTTCCTGCATATTTTCCTAAATATGTAAGCAAACTGCAGAATCCAAGCTGAAAATCTAGCTAAGACACAATAAGCAATATATATCCATTAGCATTAATATGTGCTAATTTATGTCTAAAATACAGATTAAAAATTGTACTTAGACAACTTCATATTGAGCTATATCAGGAAATCACATTATGTTTTTACTATTTCTAGCTAAGGGAAGTGAACAAAAACTTGGGGGAGTTACATTTAACCCCTTGCTCCAGTCAATGTCTGCCCACCTGTGGCCCTGGTCTGCCTGACAAAGTGCCATGGGTAAGCAAATACAAATGCTTGTGATACTTCAGTATTTCTTAGAACTAATTGCAGAATTTCTGCAGTGCCCTATATTGCACTACTCAAGCAACAAATGACACAGACATACCAGGTAGATTGTATGGTTCTATTTATTTCAATACTAATTTTTCTGATTAAGCATATATTCCTTAATGTTTGGTTTAATCTGAACTTCACTACAAACTGTCAAGTTAAATTTTACTCAATGTGTATTTTTGGAGGGAGAAAATGGACTTGTACAAAATGCACTTCCTAACGTAAACTATTTAATATTTTGTTGTGAAGAGAAAGTAACATTCCTATGTTTTAAAAGAGAAATCTTGTGGAACCCAAGCTTGTCAAATTTTGGCAGAAACTTGCTGGTTGCCTGCCAGCTCTCTACCCATCCACTTGGCAGGTGGCCCAGCCTTCCAAGAGCCGCAGCTGCCTCTGCGTCAGGGTTGGCAGCGCTTGCAGGGCTGCAGGTCCCTGAGCAGGTGCCTGCATGGACTCCCTCCCAAAGGGTCCCTGTCATCCTGGGGTGATGTGCTGTGCCTCCTGGCAGAGCTGGAAGCTAAGGAACTTCCAGACCTGGAAATGGTTTATCTTGTGCCAGCTTTTAGTAGTTCTTTAAGGAATTGTTTCATAAGTGGACATCTTATTTCTGTCACTAAGGAAAGCCTTGTACCTGAAAACAGGGATGGATGCCTTTAACACATTGCTTTGTAGCAGTCCTGCTTCTGAGGAAGGTTCATGGAGAAATGACACAGAACGCAGCAGCATATCTAGAGGAATGTTGCTTTTTAGGTTGGAATTTTGCTTCTGACGTTAGCATGAAGTTTTGTTGAGCTAATGTGCTTCCCTTTTATCTTAACATTTTTTTTCTCCTCCCCCAATAATATCTAATCTTATTTGAGATTCAGTCAGACATCAGCAATATCTTGTGGACTAACATGCAATTTTTTAATCAGTTAAATATTCATGGTAGTTGATACAACCTTGGTATTAATAATATATTGTGAAAGAACTGTAAGAATAAATAGAAGCTGATAAGGTCTGTGTTGATGTGTACATGGTTGTTGACCTTAGTATTTTTTATGCTATCTTTTTAGGGCTGAGAAAAGTACAATTTAAGAGCATGGAGCATTCTGGGGAGTGTAACTCTTTGTATAAAAGCAAGTGCCAACTCAGGTTAATAAATAATAAAAGGGCACAAATCAATTTTTCTTCCTTTTCCTGAATATCCTTTAATATTTTGCTGCATTTTGAATAGCTTGCTAGAAAACGTATCTTTTCTAATGGAGCTCTACTCCAGAAATAAATCAACTCCACAATAATAGGCAGAGTTGGAGAAGAATTATTTTTTCTGCTCCATGTATTCCTTGTAGATTGCTACTAGATGTCATGTAAATCAATCAATCAGTCTTAACTTTATGGAAGTTAAATAATGATACTGAAAGACACATGTGAATGTAATGAAGTAACTGTGATACACCAAATATTTTATACACTGTTGTCTGGAGATATTACCTCTTTTTTGTCTACCCTCAAGGAAATGTAGTGAGGAATTTTTAATTAACAATACAGTAAAGCATAAAAAAATCTGTAATTAATTTGGAAAATAGAAACAGTGATACAATAGAAGGTGGCATTCTGATAAAATTGCTCAAGCTTAGTAACTTTTTCAGCAAATTTGCTTAGTGATTTTATTTCAGACCTTGCCTCTCTAAAGGCCTAAGTCCGTTCCTGAAGTTCCTAGTGGGGTAGAGTAACAGTTTCAGAGTCTAGGTGGATATTATTTTGGCTTATACAATGTTACAGTGCAAGAAATGAAGGACTAAACACTGCCTTATTTAAGGAACAAAAGACGGTCAAAATCAGCTCAAATGGTGGAAGCACTTATCATTTTAAAAAATTAATTTAAAAAATTGTAAAATATTCCTCTCTTTTTTTCTCAGCTAATACAATATGTTGGTGTGGAGGTTAACTTTGTTATGCATTTTGCAGATGCTTCCAAATAGTTGCCTGAAATGAAACCAAGCTTGATTGATTTGCCCCTATTCTACTGCAGCTTTATGTGTATTGAAAGCACTAGAGGTCTGTTAATAATAAAATTAGAGTGAAATATAAATAAATTGCACACACTGTTTCTTTCTGACGTGATGACAAGTAGTTTCTCTTTGATTTTATTACTCTCTTGCACTAGCCAATATAAAAATTCTGCCAGCATATTTTTCATGACACAGATTACTAATAACTGCCTAACTCCATTTCTGCTTACAAACTTAATAACAACATACTTACATAAAGTAAAGACTGTGATGGTCACATCTTCAGCTACCTCCTGGCATAGCTCCAACAGCATAGCTGTTGACTTCATGAGGATTTGGATACAAACTTAAAGTTAAGCCCATGCTTAACTGCTTTGTCAATCTGTCTCTCTCTCCTCCTGCTGTTATTACCATATAACATCTATGAAATTTAGCTCATGCTGACATATGAATGAATGTTCAGGTATTTCTATACATTCTTTGTACACAAAGCTGTGGTTGATTTACTCTTCTTTCAAGCCTGAAGAAAAGATTGCATTCACTGTGACTTCCAGAGCGGTGGGAGTGTGTGTGTGTGTGTGTTTATCTGTTCTCTAAAGCCACGTGTGAGTCTCTCATCCAACCAAAACTTCTGTAAGAAGAGAGACTGCATTTCAGAATAAAACCTTCTCTGGGATTCCATGCCAAAACTCATGCTTTTTGTAGCAGTTGTAAATTAAGTCCTCTTCTTTATTGTTTTTTTTTATTTGAATATTTAGAGGTATCAATAACTTGATAAACTTTTTTTTCATTGTATTTTAAAACATTTACAGCAAAATACTGCATCAGTAATAGTAGCAAAGATTTAGAAAGTGAGATGCATAACTACTATTATATATAATCTCACATACAAAACAAAAGTTATTATACAAAGGAAGATAAAATTATGACTGCAGGCAGTGGCTTTTATGAAGAGTGCAAGTTTTTCAACTTAATAAGCTAAGAGATTTTACCAGAAGTGTAACCTTGTGTTTATGTGATTTATGTGCATTCTTACCCAAAATAGCAGCTACAATAAGGTTTACTTGGGCATTTATTCATGACCACATTAATGAATGTGATACCACACTGTCTAGAGATCTGTGGATATATTTAAACAAAAGGTTTTATAACTGCTTTAAAGATTGTGATAAATCAGAGCTAAGTGACGGTATTGTCATAAATTAGAGGGAAAAATATTGTAAGCACACGTCCTTAAATTTTATCTCCTAAAAAGTTGGACAACATTTCTATGTATCTCTTCATAGGTTAGTATTTGCTAGATGTACTGTTGTTTCCCCTGGTATTTGTGTTCTGTAATGCAAGGGACAACAGAATCAAGAAATAAACATCTGAGCATGTCATAAATCCAATTAACTCTGACAAGGGCTAGTAAAGTCAAGTGAATAACAAAGCACTGCTGTCTGGAAGCGGCTTTGCAGACAGTAGGACACCAGCTGGACAAAGCAAAATACTTCAGGCAGCTGAATTTTCTGCCTCCACTAAGACCATCTTATACCCCAGTGAGGTCACTGCACTACAGCATTTTCAAGTGTCAGATCTCATCTCTTCACTGTTTCTAAGCAGCAGAGACGAGGAGGAGGGAAGTGTTCCCCTCACAAAATGTAAAATATGTGCTAATGTCATTACAAGGTAATGCAGCGAAGCAGAAACTGCAGTTACCATTGCACAGCCTCTCCTCAGCCACCACCACAGACAGAAACCTTAAGGGTTATGATAGAAACCTCCAAGAGATTTCAGTACAACAATCCTTGGTCAGAAGTTGTGGTGGTTTTCTAATCCCAAGGCCTGTGCATGTTCAAAGTAGCTCTCCTTTTTCTAGGTCTTGACACACAGAGCTACCTTACATCCCATTTAGTGGAACTGAATGATTAAATGATTGCTTCACTGGTCTGCTGCGTACATCCATGCTTGATACTCAGAAATGTGGGGGAATTTCTCATCTGGAGTATCTAGAGACATTCCTTTGGCAAAATTATTTTGGGTTTATCTTGAGAGGAGAATCCACTCCCTGCCTGTCTGTCTGGAAATTAAAATGCTTGACTGCGTGTTTCCAGATAGAAAGGAAACACGTGCTCCATTTACTTTATCTGTAACCCAAACAACACAATGTTACCCTTGGAATCTTTTCTTGCTCTAATCTATTTCTCTGCCACGCAGTATCCTTAAGTAAAATGCTTTCATTTACACTATAGTAATGGAAGGAATCTTAGAGCTATATACAATACTGTTTTTACTCTTAATTATCAACATTTTTTGCAGCTCCTAATAAACTACTTTTCTAGTAGCCAGAAGTGTCAAATATGTAGTTTGTCAGCTTTAACATGGGTTATAAAACTGAAACAAACAGATGTCCTCAACTTTGGGATGGAGGAAGGAATATTTCTTAGGAAACAACATGAGAATTGGGGTTAGCTCATAACTCACAGCCAGTTTGCAGCTGAACTTTCCAAGTGCTTTTCTAATATTTTTATTTAATTGAAACTAAAATTATATTAACTTCAGCAAAATTTTCCGAAGGGAGATTACTTTAGTTCAGAATGGGATTTCTGGATTCTAGAAACCAGAAACAAATACACACAATGACTCTGTGATTAGGTTATTAAATTACTAGATTTAGAGCAGGAAACTGAAAATGTTTCCTCTCTTCTAATTCTACATTTTACTATGCACTGCATCTTTTGAATCTCCCCTGCTGCCCCGCTGCAACTTAAAGAAATATTTGTTAATCTTGGAGTTGGTCGCAATTTTCCTGATACAGAGAATTTAACATGGTGAGATTGGTAAATTGAAGTGTCAAATGGTCTCTGAAATCAGAAAAAGGAGCAAAGAAAGAATAAAAATATGCAGGATTGCTTCTACAGAAAATTAAAAATTAAACCTGTAATCATGCTTGTACATTTTTCTAACTGCATTGAAACTTGATCTTCTTGCTACAACTTTGGACACAAATAGAATTTAGCAAATGGAGATAAGCTGCAGAAGCAGCACAGGCATATGCTGACATACAATTACCATATGTCTGTCCACAGTGATTCTCGAGTTCCTGAGACATGTTTTGTTCTTTAAATAGTTTTCCATCTTTTTAACATTTTGGAGCACATTGACTATTTTCATTATGCTTTTTCCTCCTTCCTTTGAAGCCACATGCATTTACAACCAACTTAGATTAGGCAGGAAGGACAGATAGAAAGAAGCTAAAATAGCTTTCAGAAATTACTACTACAGTCAAATATATTTGGAACTTCAAGAGTCAACATGAACAATTTAAATAAAGTCTACATTTATCTTTATAAATAAAGAAAACATATGGTATAGGATTTTTGTCCTGTGTTCATCCAGGATCATGCAGTATTTTGTTCCTGGGATGTAACACAGCAAGTTAAAATTTAATTAAAAAACCAACAAAACCTCCTTTGTATTTAATAATGTATCATTAAAACCTGAGGTTTTGACTTGAACTGGAGACTGTCTGAGTCAGAACCTCACAAGCTCACACAGAGAACAATAGTAGTTGCCAACAGGATATTTCCTGTTGCTTTCCACAACAAACAAACAAGCAAAAAAGGGATGTCTCTGTGTGATCTGCAGATGCACAGCATGAAGGCATTTAGGTGCAAGTTTTACAGAGGCCTACAATTTTAGGCAAATAATAGGTAAATCCCCCACCACCATTTCTTAAAAAAACAACTCCATCACCATAGACTTAATATCTTGCAACAAATTGTGTGGCAGTCTTATGTCTCTAAGTTCCTAAAAGTTTCAGAGGAAAAAAATACTTCAAATTTACTCAAATGCCTGTGAGAGTTTAAATAAGGAAGAATAATGAGAATATACATAAAAATTCTACTGCATACTGGTAAGGTAGAAAAACTGTACTGAACATATTTTTTGGCTCTTGCAACATCTCATATAGGCTTTATCAGAAAAATCATTCTTTTCTTTAATGAAAAAAATTGCTTTATACTTCTTAATAGAGAAGTAATCTATTTCTGAATGTCTGGAGAAATGCTGAGAATAGTAACTACAACAAACAGGTCATTAGTAAGAATTTTACTTTTTCAGTGCCTGGAGACAGCATCATTTCATAATAAGCTCCAGCCTCCTAGCTGTTGCAAACCAAAGACATCCAGTATTAGACTTTCCTACTAAGTGGATATCAGCTTGGGCCAGCACAGGAAGAATTCTTAAGGCTGGGCTGAAAGAACCAATGTTTCCTCAAAGCTTCTGATTCAACATAGGTGCATTTGCTTTCTAGTTCAGTGTCTTAAAAAGGGTCAAAGCTCTGTGATGCTGAAGGGCTTAAAGTAGTGGTTGACCCATTGGACATAAACACATATGTCATGCAGACATCCCGTTGCTAGGATTAAATAAATTTCTGCTTGCACTAAATGGCACTGATGTAATCACAAAATGTTTTAGAGACCTTTTACTCCAAACTGGGTAGCACTGAAAATTTTGCCCCTCTGCAAGTTATGGATTGGGTCCTAGCATACTTTTGTTGAAGTAAAGGTACTCATGACAATTTGGGAGTTGAACTGGAAACCAAAGTTCTATAAGGTTTGTGCTGGCCTTGCAGGAAGGTAAACAACCCAAAATGTATGGTGATATGTGAATGGTTCTCCTCCCACAAGTTCTTTGTATGACAGAGTAATTGTAACTTGGTGGTCAGATTTCTTCTAGATGACACCAGGAGACAAAAATGAAGAAGATTATACAAAACCATATTTTGTTTCTTATCCTAGGAAAGAATTACATGGCACAATTTGGATGATCTCTGGACTTAAAAACCCATTACCAAAAAAAGATGCTGTTATGAGAGGGACAACACATAATACCATATACAAGGAAAATCAGAGGAGATCTTGAATGAGCAAAGAGGAGGTACGTGATGGAGTTACTTACTAGGTACTAGAATGTGAAGAAAAGCAGAGTACCTCTTCACAAAAGGGAATTACAGAAATTTATTGAGGATATTGTGGCATCATTCCTCTAAATCTCTTATGCTTCACAGTTCCCTGTTTCTCAAAGGTACCATGTTGTTCTCTTTCCACATCCCAACATCCTGTCTATCTAAGCTTGTCTCTTAGGCTTAGCATCTCCATCTGACTGTGAACAAAGTTGTCACTGTGGTAAACACTGTCAGAAAAAATATCCTGTCTCTTTTTTTCGTATGTGAAAGCAAGGGCTATGAAGGGTGTACTCAAGATGTTTTCCTTGCTATGCTGCTACAGTGCCTGGAGGGCAAAGGCTATTCCTCCTCCCCTGTGCCATCAAGCAATCCATGTTCCAGCACCAGAGTGAAGAGCAGGATATGAAACAAGTAAAACTGTCACTCAGAAACTGGAGGAGTGAGAAAAGAGGGTTTCTTTCTGCCGGTGAAGTTTTTATGTACATAGTAGAGACTGATGTGAAACATACCTATGTGAGACAGGTGAAAGGGGACCTTGGTGCTCCTTAGAGGTTCCATGGTAGAGGAAGTTCTGTGAGAGAGCTTTTTTTCATGGAGTTTCAAAATAAGTGATGAAGATGTGCACTACTGGGCCAACTGCCACCAGATGCAAAATAACTTCTGTGTGAGAATATACTGGAACTGTGAGGAACCTCAGTTCCTGCAGTTTACAGCTGTCAATCTGCTCCTGCTGCTCTAAATGACTTGCTAAGGAAAAGTACAGCCTCTGCTGGTTTATTCACTGAGCCCAGACAGAACAAATACATGCAATGCACTATAATTTTCCAGGAAAATATATTCCATAGCAGTCTGAAAGTTAAAATACTATATTTAAATGAGATTCACAGCAGTATGATTTATTGACTTTGAGAGATTCAGAAAATGAGGATTACGAAGCTGAGACTAATAGCTACATTCAAGATACTTACACTAGTTTACATTGTAAACAAGAACTCCACTGGCCCAGCAGAAAAATACCTGGGGGTGTTGGTTGACAGCCAGCTGAACATGAGCCAGCAGTGTTCCCAGGTGGCCAAGAAGGCCAATGGCATCCTGGCCTGTAAAAGAAATAGTATGGCCAGCAGGAGCAGGGCAGTGATTGTCCCTCTGTGCTCGGCACCTCAAGTTCTATGTTTAGTCTTTGTCCCCTCACTGCAAGAAAGACACTGAGGTGCTGGAGCGTGTCAAGAGAAAGCTGGAGCATAAGTCCTACAAGAAGCAGATTAGAAAGCTGGGGATGTTTAGCCTGAAAAGGAGGCTCAGGGGGGACCTTATCACTCTACCACCACCTGAAAGGAAGCTGTAGCCAGGTGGAAGTCAGTCTCTTCTCCCAGACAGCCAGTGACAGAGCAAGAGAAAATGGCCTCAAGCTGTACCACAGGAGGCTCAAGTTGGACATCAGGAAGAATTTTTTCACTGAAAGGGCTGTCAAGCATTGGTACAACCTGTTGCTCCAGGTGCTGGAGTCACCATCCCTGGAAGTGTTCAAGAAATTACTAAGTGCTATGGTTTAGTTGACATGGTGGTGTTTGGCCACAGCTTGATCTTGGAGGTCTTTTCCAGCCTTAATGACTCTTTCTTAATGATCATTCCGTATTTAAACATGCTTTGCTTTATTGTACAGTGCCACCTAGGGGGTAAAGGCATTTAGAGTGGCAAAGGAGAAGGAGCTTTATTAATAACATAGGAAGCATTTCTTCTATAGGATTCTCTTTTGGAATATACTAGGCAAACAAAGTGGTGCTGAGATTTTCATACTGTGGAATCTGGCAAAAGAATTTTAACTTTCACAGGTCCCTTTGAGCTGGCCATACTCTTTTTCTCTCTTCCATAGTCTGACAGTGGTTGGGGATGCCACAATCCAAATTTTCTCCTCTGCTAGCCAGATCTTGCTAGTATAAGTGGAGAGGTTATCTACATCTCATTACAGCTGTAAGCTGGGTAGGAGGTTGCTGTATTTCTGGGTGTGGGTCTCCAAGGACTGGAAATACAGCCTTGAAAAATTTTCTTTGTGAGGCCAAAACCAGAGAGAAAACCCTGGTCTACTTTTACTTAATCTAGTCTGCTAAAGGAAGGTAGAGTACAAGGCAAGAATGAGATGCTGAGACTACTCTGTCTGAGAGCAGACAGGTTTTATCCCTCCTGAAACTCACCCCACTCTCCTTGGAATTACAAATTACAGTTGGCTCCTTTGGGCTTCTAACGATTTAGCCTAGAAATGGGCAAAATAAACGTAGAAAAACTGCCCATCTCTGTACTGTGTTTATTTTCTTCAGAATGAGATTTGTTTAAAAAGCCTGAATTGTAGTAATTTCTTTCCTGAAAAACCAAAATTCCAGGAGAGGTAATATTTTAGGAATGTTTTCATTTTTTGGGTTTTTTTTCCCCAACACACATTTTTTTATTCTCTCAAATGGTATTTGATTTTATTCGCTATCTTCCACAGCAGATGGCGTGCCTGCCTCCCTGAGAGCAGAGATCCCAAGCAGAATGCAAATGGTATAAGAAACTTGTATAACATAGAAACAATTGTGTAATATAAGAAATAATTACGCAGGAAACCTCTCCTCTTTCTTTAGAGGAAAGTAGTGATGCTACCACAATATTTTTGAAGCAAAAAGTCAACATTTTTGACTGCATGACTATGTGTTTGAATGGTATTAAAGGGCAGGTCTCTTCCTTCCCTTCACTAACCTCCACACACATAAGCAACTGAGTCTTAATAAGAAGAGACTTTATTTGTGTTAATTTCCTTTTTTAAAAAAATAAGTACTGAAGAAATAAGGCCAGCTGACAAAAATTGCTTTGTCTGTCCCCTAGAAATGGAAAAAGATAAATTATTTTGCAAGCCACAAACATGGCAAAATGATGATGGAAATTATACCAAAGCTTGCTATAAGTACCCCTCAGTTAAACAAGTCCTGTGGTAAAATCATGGCATGATGGAAAAACCAAACTCTTATTACTGTCCTCTAGATGTCATGATGTGGAAGAGGAGCAGCTGGATACCAGGGCTGCCACACTTGAAGCTAAATAGGATTTGACATGATTGTTAAAGAAAAGCTACAGTAGGGCATGGCAAATTCATCGTGGTGCCCATCCTGATGTGACATGTTCTGGAGCAAGCAGAGTCCTGCTCAGGTGCTGGCAATAAACACTGGGCCAAGCCTGGGAGACAGGGACATGGACATCCATACCAGGTCCATATTAGCCATTCTGGATTGGTCACTCAGCATAGATTTTTGGTGACTTCCTTGTTTTGATAAAATCAGAGAGAATATACAGTTACACTTGTAGCACTGTGCTCTTCCCTTTATAGGTTTTATTTCTTCAAAACAGTATGGTTTTTACATATATATGCACTATAAATAAATAGAATGGCAACATAAATTAATAATTACACTGTTAAATATACATACATTAGGAGAACTTGCAGATATTTGCAAATATGTACAGGTCTTGTCCAACAGCTCTTCATACAAAAGAAGATGCAACAAATTCAGAGACTTGGAATAAGGTATTTAAGAATAAGAATTGTGTGATTTTTCATATATATATGTCTAAAAGAAAGACTGAAGATCAGAGTTGAGTGAAGATGAATTGGAGAAGCAGTGATAAATATATGACATAGACGTAAATTATGTCTAAGTTATTAGACATAATTTAGAATCTTCAGAACTTCAATTACAAAATGGAAAGAATCATCCTGCTCTTCAAATTCCTCAAATAATCCTGTTCCTTTTCAGAATCTTTCATGTTACAGGGCCTGGCTTATTAAAAGCTGTGATTTAAAGGTGTTCAGAGCTGGTGTGTGTTTCTTCCCAACTGTATCCCTGTGTTAAATCTTTCCTTATCTACAAAACTGACCTCTCTGAGGGGCCTGACAGCAGAGTTAGGGACAACATTGTCACTGGAGGCCCCTGCAAGAAGACTGCTGAGAAATCCTTCTTCCATTAAATCCTTTTAGCTGTTGACTTCCCCAAGGACAACTTTCCTCCTCAAACCTTCCTCTAACATGCAAGAGGCATGCCATAGGTAGAGTGTGCATGAGATGCTTTAGACTGTCTTGACAAGTATTGTCTGCTGGCAGTGAGGCAAAAACCAAGGCAAAAAGCTAGAATCTCTAAATCAGAACTGAGTTTATCTACATTTGCTGTCACAAGCAGAAAAACAAGGTAATGTTTAACAGGAATAAATGAGGAAGGAGTTGAGGGAGGGGGAAATATTAGAGAATCATGTCTGGAGAAATAATAGAAGAAAGTGTTCCCATATCAACAGATAACTGTTGCCCTATCACTGTGGAAGCAGTGTCTGACAGGAACCCCACAGTGACACAGAAGAAGCACACAGTGCACGACAATGATGGCAATTAAAGGTAACTGTTCCTGTAGCTTGACTCCAAGGGATGGAGACACAGGGAGCCTTTGGGTGGGGGATACCTCTGGGGTGCCTTCTAACCTCATCCCACTTTCTGTTGTAAATATAACTATGAGGGTTCAAAAAAAAATCCGTACCTGGCTCTTCTGCACTCTATCCACAGAGTTCATGCCCAAGACTCAGAGTCCATGCCCAAGTAGTGGCTGAGCCTACCAAGATACATTGTAGCAAAGGTGAACGCTTAAATACTATGTGTAGCAGATCCAAGTGATGACATAATCACAGAATCCATTCCTTGGAAAAGCCATCTAAGATTATCAAGTCCAGCCTATGACTGAACATCAACATGTGAACCAGACCATAGCACAAAGTGCCATGTCCAGTCTTTCCTTAAACACTTAGGGGCAGCAACTCTATCACCTCCCTGAGCAATCCATTCTAATGTTTAATTGCTCTTTCAGGAGGAAGAAATTCCTCCTGATGCCTAACCTTCCCTGGCACAGCTTGAGGCTAGTCCTGTCACAGGTTGCCCTGAGAAGAGCGTGACCTCCACTTCACTACACCCTCCTTACAGGCAGTTGTAGAGAGTGATAAGGTCATCCCTGAGCCTCCTTTTCTCCGGGCTAAACAACCCCATCTCCCTTGGCTGCTCCTCATTATCCTCTAGACCCTTTGCCAGTTTCACTGACCTTTGCTGGACCCACTCCAGCACTTTTATGTCCTTCTGGAATTGAGGGGCCTGGACACAAACTCTTAAGTATCTTTAATATTCATGACTATACCAGTGCCATTTATCCCATGCCTATTACTTTAATGAGAAATATAATAACGACCATTACAAAGACTAATTGGGGTCTTCAGTCTGATGAGGATTTTGTCTCTCCACCCAGGCTTCAGGTGTCCAGTGCTCAAACATCTGCTTAGGAAGGATGGCAGGATACAGGCACTGAACCTGCACTGGACACCTATTGCCATTATTTAGTATGGTGAGAAGCACTTTAACAGCACTTTAGATAGTCCGCCTGATAATCCACATAAACTAGAGAATATATTGAATGGAAGCCTCCAGGTCACTCTTATTGCTCCAGAGGGGATCACAGAATGGATCAGGTTGGAAGGGACGCTAGTGGGTTAGCTAGTCCAGCCTCCATACTCAAGCAAGACCATCCTAGAGACATTGCACAGGATTGTGTCCAGAGGGTTCTTGAATATTCCCACTAACGAAGACTCCTCAACCTCTCCGGACAATCTGTTCCAGTGCTCAGTCACACGCACAGCAAAAAGTTCATCTTCATGTTCAGGTGAAACTCCCCATGGGTGAGTTTCTGCCCGTTGCCTCTTGTCCCACTGCTTGGCACAACCGAGAAGAGCCGGATTCCATCCTCTCAGCACCCCTCCTTCAGGTATTTACATACATTGATGAGAGCCGGCACGTCTGAACGGAGCAGAAAAGACAAAACCCGTTCAAGACAGCGACCGGCGGCTGCCAGCGAACTCCGTGCCGGGCGGAAGATTGGGCAGTGCTGCATCCCTGCCCTCACACGCCAGCATGGCGGCCCCGCCTTCACCCACGTCTCCTTCCCTCCCGCCGCGTCCTGGCGTCACATCCGCGGTGCCCCGGCAACGACCGGACGTCGCGGGCGCGCCGGGAACCCGGAAGCGGCGGGCGAATCGGGGCGGGCGGCGCAACCGGCGGGGCGGGCCCGGCGCGCGCAGGGCAGCGGCGGCGGCAAAGTAGTGCCAGAGGGCAGCGGCCGGTCGGTGACGGCAGTCGGGCAGTGCCTGTGGCGCAGCGTACGGGGGACTCTCAGCAACTACCGGCGCTCTCGGGCTGCGCGGTCCCGCACGGAGCTGCGGCCGAGGCGGAGATGGCGGCAGACAAGGCTGCGGGTGAGTGCGGGAGGGGCGGCCGCGCCGTGCCCGCCCCGGGCCTGCGCCGCCCGGCGCGGACGGACACGCGGCACCGTGGGTGGCGGCAAGCCGCCGGGAGAAACGGCCGCCTGTGAGGCTGTGTGCCGTGTCCTTCCGCCCAGGAGCTAGTGCCCCGCTGTCCGTGCGCCGCTGTGAGGGGCTCCTGTGACACCTGCGGGTCACCGGCGGGGCCGTGTGCGCACGGGCCCTCCGTGCCCTCGGCAAGCGGCACTGAGCTGTTGCCCCCTCCTGGCCGGGAAAAGCTCGGCGGGGAGGCCCTATGGACGTCTGAGGGGGGATCTGGTGTGTGTGTGTGTGTGTGTTTATATGTGTCTCCCAGAGCTTAATAACCCTTACAGAACTCGAGCTTCTAGGTTAAACTGGGGCATGTAGAAGGTACTAGGGAGGTTATAACTCTTGGTGGTGCTGCTTAATCGCTGTACAGTCTGATTCCCTCAGGGATGCTGCTTTGGTTTCAGGGGATGAATGCATCCTCACTGAACTTGGGCCTGAAAAGACGCTGCAGAGGGAAATCACCGAGACTGAAAAATAAGCCATGTTCCGGTAAACAGACAGAATAAATCTCAAATACAATTGCTGTGTAGCACTGATAAACTACTTCTCATCCATCTCCTGTACAAATCCCCATCATACAAGAAGTTTTCAAGGCAGAAAAGGTCATTCCATCCAATGGCAGGTCATGAGGGGATGGAGAGGAGGCTGATGTGGAGGAAAGCCTTACTTATAGAATTGTATAAGTCTATGTAATAGAAGCATAGGATATCCTGTGTTAGAAGGAACCTGTAAAGAGAACGAGGAAATTCCAGTTCCTGGCCCTCCACAGGACATGTCTAAGAATCACACCATGTGCCTGTGAGCATTTTCCAAACACTTCTTGAACTCTGTCAGGCTTTGTGCCAAGTGAGGAATCCATTCCAGTGCCCAAACACCCTCTGAATGAAGAACCTTTTCCTAATATCCAACCTAAGCCTCACTGACTCAATTTTATGCTATTTCCTTGGTCCTGTTTCTGGTCATGTTTATTTCCTAGTTGTTTTTACATGGTGGGAGCCTTACAGGGAAAATAAGTATACTGTACAGAGTGATGTTTACTAAATTATTGTGTTTATTTATAGGAACTGTAAGTGGCTGCTAAACTACAAGAAAAAAATTTGACATCAACTTTTAATATTTTTTGTTTATGTTGTTTGAAGTGTTGAAGGAACTTTTCAGTTTAATTTCTTAAAAGTATGTGCAAAATCAAAGATGTTAGCTGTGGCAAGATGCTTTACGGGCTGCACTTGTTCACAGCAGCAAGCTACAGGTAGTTTTCCACTGAGAAGTGTTTGCTTTTTATTGCACAGCACTAAAGAAGCCTATTATATCTATACTAATGGTGAAGGGCTTCATACAAAAATTAAAATGTAAGTCTTGGTGCCACAAACTGTTGTCTTATAATGGCTGAACACTGGCTGGGCTTCATACCCTTCAAAATTCTTTTGGTGCAAATGTCATGTGATAGATTCTTCCTTTCAAGAAAGAGATTATCCCTCTGCCTGTACAGTTTGGAAATTAAAAATATTTCAAGAAATGCTCTGGTGTTCAGCAGCATAGTTCATGCAAGATGTAATTTGCAGGGCATAGGAGCAAGGGAGCTCAGGAGCAGCAGTCCTTGGAGAAACTGAGAGCAGGTATGAGAAGGATAGTGATTGCAGTCACTCTCGGGTGTCTTCAGGTATGTGTACGTGGGAGATGTGACTTCTTGTTGGTTTTATGAAATTCTGGCAGTGAGCCCATGAGGAGAGCAATCTTCCTTTTCAGGTGGCAGTCTCATACTTTTCCTTGTTCTCTTCTCATAGAGCCAGTTTTCCTGAAGTTCTGCTGTCCACCGTGATTTACCTTCTCCAGCAGGAGCAGCTTCCTGCTTGTACAAAGCAAACCAGCCTCTGTACCGTAGTGTTGATGCTTCTCAGCCCCAGCACTGATAGCTAGGAAGGTAGTTCCTGGCTTGATTCTTTAACTTCCAACTCAGTGCAGAAGCTTCCTCCAGAAGACTCAAAATCTGAAAGGGTGATTTTTCCATCCTTTTCCAGGTTGTCCCTTTTGCCCCTCATCATGAGCCTACACAAGTTTTAGTTTTGGAGTTGGTCTCTATGCATGAAGGTTGGACAAATGAAAAGTTAAACAGGTCCATATTTAAATACAAATTACAGAGATAAATCAAGTTCTCTCACTTGTGAAGCTGAGAATTTGCGCTTCTCTGGATATTTCAGCTGATAGTTGTGGCTGCTGTACAGATGGAAGCATGTTAGAGATGACTGATGTGCCATGTGTTGCTCACACCACGTGCTTCTGCAAGAATGCCAAAGGTCACAGGGGTCCAAGTGAGCAAGGCATCCTGTTTCTTTTGCCAGGGAGCAAGTTTCCTACCTGTTTTGCTTTCAAATGCTTCAAGGAACATGGATGTAACAGTTTTATTTGTAAGCACTGGGATAGCCATTTGCAGCCAAGAGAACAGGAGCATTCCATCCCCACCAACCCTGCCACTTCAGAATTGGTGACTTCTGTTCAGTATCTTGTGCCAGCTAGCTTTCAGGTGACTCCTCTTGGAGGGATATCTGATAGCAGCTGAAGCAGTAGATTCCAGTCTAATGAAGAATGACAGTATCACATTAGACTGGAGTGGCTTTTAGGTCTCTAACAAGTTTCAGGTGTGTTTCGACAAAAAAGGTAGAGAGCAGCCAAAATGGTTTGTTGTGCTTTTTGCAAAGAAAGGAGCTACGCTGTGAACCACATCAGCTGGATTTTAGTTTTTTCTTGATAAGCTTCGAGTTCAGGTTTCACAAACCTGCTTTGTTTACTGAGTGGGAGTAGGTGCAGTTGATAGTATTACAGAGACAGCTCTGGTTTTGCTTAAAGTAGTTTCCCAGTTTCATTTTATGCTTTGGGTTTGACTGTGTTTGTTTAATGTACAGAAAAGCTTAGCGAGACAGTGAAATTTGAAGACCTGATTTTTCCTTAGGAATCACATCAGCCAAGCTGTGGAAATGTAGTTTTCATTGCAGACCTTAGACAACTGTCTCTTGGTTTATCTGTCACTTCACTGAAGACATTTTAATTCAGAATTCAGACTTCCTTTGAGACACCGGTTTTACTAACCTGCATACAAATGCAGTAATCAGTAATGCACATGGTAGTTGATGGCTCTCTGCTAGGTAAACCCTTATGTGAGGAATCTGATCAGACTGAGTGTGATCAGCTTCAAAAGCTTTAGAGTCTCAAGGCTCTGCACTGTGTTTACCAGCACAATCTATGACAGGCATACTGAGCAAGTAAAGCAGATAATGCCACTGTTAGCGTGAAAGTTTGAGGGAAGATGCATTTCCTTATTTGTTGCTGTTCTAGAGATCTTTGGAGGGTGAGAGGTTTCAGTTCAGCTGTATAATCACAAGGTTTAGAGCTGGGATCAGATCTGTGCTATATTTAGGTTGAAGCAGAGGTACTTCCTGTTCCTTTCCTCTTTCACTGTGGAAAACTTTTGGCACATCAGAAGTGTTCTGAGCTTTTTTTGTGGTTGAAATTTCTCTTTTGCCTTTCCCTTTGAAGGACAAGGCAGTGCAAGCAGTGTTGATCAATGCATTATGCAGTCAGGTTTCATAGTAGGCTGTTGAGGATCCATCCTTCCAGAGTAGTAAAATTGCTGAACCCTGAGTTTTGTCCAAATAACAGGGTTACCTTTGCCATTGTAAGATTTGTTGTAAAATCTTTGTTGATGTCTTAATGCAGGATGAGTGTCCCAACCAAATATTTACAATTCTTGCTCAAATGCAGGGGGCAATAGTGTTACTGCAGGTGGAAGGAGTCTATTTCCCAGCAACAGGCACAAACTTGATAGATGACTAAGACTGTTTTGTTCTTACTGAGGATATTATTTGATGAATCTTCTAAGGTTTGGCTGCCCCTTACCATTACCATTTGTTCTATGTTTGTAAATTTTCATGGTCACTTATAGAAGATCCTGATATATTGGTAATGATGGCGAATGCTTCTGTGAGCAGAGGAGGTCACAGCTAAGTTTTTTCATTTGTTCAAAGTGAAAACAAAATTAGTGGAGTTTGCATTATATCTCTGAATTAAAGGGAAGAGAAAGCAGTCATTGAGTTTACAAAGCCTACATAGCCTATTAAGATAGCAAGCTGTGTGTTAGAGCAGATCTTCCACTATGAAATTCAAGAAATAATTTTCTGCAGAAGCAGAATCCATTACCATTACTGGTTTATGAAATCTTTGCTTCAAAAACATGAAATTATTTTTGTATATTCTAGCACATTAATTAATGCTCCTAGAAATACTCTCTCCAGTGTGATAATTGTGTGCTTGTTTTATTTTTTCTCAGTAGTTTGTGTTCAGCACAAGGAAGGGCTTAGTGTTTTGTTTTTTTTTCAGATTCTTTGACATGGAATGTCTGTACCGTGCTTTTTAATCCAACTTCACTGAATTCTTAATTACATGATGACAAAAGGATTTAGTAGACTTTTTTCTGAAAAATATGCTCAATAGTGACTGAAACATAAATCATTAGGAATTCTACTTAAAAAATTGAAGGCAGTTAAGACCTTGTTGCATTGCTATATAAATGCATAAAGAGGCCACCAGCATAGTTGCTACACGTTGTTCTTGTCTTATTTTGGAGAATGGTATAGTAGAACTGGAGAAGATTCTGGGGAAAAATGTGGGGAAGCTGGAGAATAAACCATTCCTGCTCACTGTTGGAAGAGAGGTAATTTAAATGAGCATCTGTAAGATTTGGAGTGAGGCTGAAAAAGTGAACAGACAGCATGTGCTTGTGCCTTGTAATCACCAGACAGCATTTGATGGAGTATATTGAAGAGTACAAAAGTAGAGAGAGTTTTTTTAAAAAATATATTAGATCTGTCAATAGTTATTAACAGTGATGGTTTAAGTGCAGCCTCTTATTTGGGGAGATATTCTTCCAAAGTGGGGAGCTGTGGGGAAGTTCCAGTGTTTACTCTGGTTTTTGTTGCATCCTAGAGTATCCATTGCTTACTGTTTAGGAGGCACTATACAGGATTTTGTATGGGTTTTCATCTAACCCACTGTGGTACATATTTCATGATGCATGGCCTTCACTGCTGACTTTTGAGCAAAATAAGACAATCCTAGTGTATGGTTGCAGCTTTAAAGAGAAATCTAAAATGCATGGGTTGTCTGTTAACTTGCAGGACTTTGGTTATTCATTGAATGCCATAATTTACATTTTATGGAGAGGAATTCACTAGGAGTATAGAATAACTTGATATATTGTGGTTGGAGATGTAACTTGGGATATAGATAGTGTAGTAGGGACACTGCTACAGTTATTTGGAAAATTGCTTGTATTGGCAGGAGGACCTTGAGAACTGGAAGAAACAAAGTTTTTAAGCTGCACAGCTGTCATCACATTTGCAAGCTTGGTTGTAATCTTCTGTTCACTTTACAGATCAAGGTACTGAAAAACATGAAGGAGCAGGTACTTCTGGGATTACTGATCAGGAAAAGGAATTGTCAAGCAGTGCATTACAAGCTTTTCAGGTAAAACAAAGTCAAACTCTGAGACTTCTAAGTTACCACATTGCTGCTAAATGGGCTTGTGTAATTGTTTTTCCTGTTTTCTTAATACAGTTGCAAATGCATTAAGAGGACATTCAAAAGTAGTGCTAGTTGTGTTATAAAGACAGCACATGCATTTTCTGTCTGCTGTGATGTGGGGAGACTGACCAGGAAACTTGAACAAGAGCACTTTTAATCTGAATTCTCAAAACTTAGTAACCTTAAAAGCTAAATGTTGAGTTAATTAGAAGAAGCAGGCTTCTCTTCAGCATCAGCATTGGAGATGCATGATCTCTCAGAAGAATTAGTCACATCAAGCTAAAAATAGTGTGTTTGTGTTTAAAGGAACCTCTTGTATTTAAAAAACCGCAGTGAAAAAAACAGTTTTGTGTTTTAGCATCATGCTATATTCTTTCACAAAAAGTGTTATATAATGCCCTGTTACTTTGCATTAAAACATATTTCTGAATGCATAACACCTGCAGGCAGTATCTACAACTTGTTTTGTGTTTCTTGAAAGATTTTTTTTCACCAATGTTAAAGTTCAGGTACCAGATCTTTCAGTTTATTTCTTTGTATTGTCTCCTAATTTTATGCAGTGTGACAGAAAGTATAATTGCTTTCTTGTCACTTGTATCTCTGTCACCAAAATGCCTTGCCTTAAATTCAGTTTTAAATTTGTGTAAAAAGGTCAAGAAAGAATTTAAGTGTTGTCTTTTGAGATTCTTGCTTCACTGTTTCATTCAGTACTTCTATGTTTCACTCTTTTTGTTACATGAAGTGCACCTAGTTAGTTCTTAACACTGTTATTCACTGATGTCTTCTTGAAGTCTGTCTAGCTCACTCTTTTTCAATAACATTTTAATCAGTGGCATTTGATCCTGAGAAGCAAAGACACATGAGAAAGTAGTTTGTTTTCCACCTTGCCCACACATCTAAATGCTTAAAATACTTTTGATCTGCTAATGATTTCAGTTTTACTTTTATCCTGGTCCAGTGTATGTGGTTTATCTTGTCAAGATTTTTCTTGCTTTAAGAATTCCCTGAATTCTTGGAGTAAGGTGGCAACAGATGTGAGCAGAATTAATTTGATGCCTTGTTTGCTGATTTCTTTCTGCTGTTGAGTAGCTCCAGGTTGCACTGTGGACTGCCTTGCATGCTGCCTTACCATATTACATGTCCAGTTTCAGTCTTGACAGAATTCCTATAAAATTGGGTATTATATTCTAGATCCTATCTAGTAGAGTGCCATAAGGGCCTGTTAGCTGATGAAAAACATCACAAAATAAGCTTGAGCATCTAACAATTCAAAGTTTGTAGTCCAGCCAGGGTTAGAAGCCTTGTTGCTGTGATCTCAAAGCTCCTACTGAAGAGAAGCTCCAAGTGTGAGCATGGGAAGAGAATCACTGGCAGATGAACTGTCTCAACTAAATAGCATGCCCGCAGTTGAGTTGCAGTTCCTGTGTTTGTGCACATGCTCACAAGGCGATCCATTCTGTTGATGCTTAGAGTTGTGAAAATGTGTTAATGTCCTGCCTATCTCTCTGTGTTGTATAACTGTGCCTGCCTGGGAGACTGAAGGAACTGGAATGGTTCCATGGAAAGCAGATTCAGAATGGCAACTTTCTTGGGAAGAGCAGAAGGGCTCCAGAGCTCTTCTCTGTTGCGTTCTGCCCTTAATATGAAGTTACTCAGGAATCCAGGAGAAGCTCTTGGGAACAGCACCTGAAAAGGAGGAGTAAGTGGAGGGTGGTACCCAAGAGCTTAGCTTTTGGGTGTGAACCACTGACAGAGATGGAAATGCATCTGTCTGACCACATTGGAAGTAACTCCATGTGATTATTCCTTTGTAGGTATTGAGCTGTTGAAAGTGAAGCATCATCTAGGCTTAATATAGTTGAAAGAGTGAGGAGTTCTCTTTCATGACGTCACTAAAGTCCTCCTGTACCAACACAGAAAAGACCAAAACTGAAAGCAGGCAGAGATGCTTGGATCTGAAGTCTTTGTTTATTCCTGTGGTAAAAGAAAGGGATTTTTCCATTAAATCACACCTCAGTGGAGCATCATGCTTGGTTCCTAGTTTCTGTTTAGGCATGCCTATGTGATTGAGTATTTCATCCAGCAGCTAAAGCTTGTGAAAATGTTTTTTAAACCTATTCTGGGAAAGTGACACTTTCCTATTCCAATTTCTCTTGAGCTAACTTCCATAGATCAAATTGTAAATCACTGTGATTTAATTCAGATGAACTGAAGACTGAACATAAAATGTTGGGCTGGAACTTGTGTAAGCAACTGCAGCTACTCAGTGTTCATGAAAAGGGAAAAGATTATGAAAACTGAGGAAACAGTCTTGTAACTTCGTACGATAAAAAGAGAAAGAAACGAGAATAACATTTTTCATGAAAACATCTCTTAATAATAATCAACTACTTAATTTGTGCTTACTCCACCAAATTATTTTTGAAGTTTGAATATGGCTTCAACATTTAGACTTGCTTCTTATCCCTGTTAATCTGCATAAATAATGAAGTATGTGTATAGACATTAAGTTCACTTGTATTGATAAAGGAAAGACTGTATCTTCTAATGCATGCTTCTGGTATGTGTGCAATTTACAGGCTGGAAACTATGATGCTTGTTTACAACACCTAAATACCCTTCAAGACATAAACAAAGATGACTACAAAATAACTTTGAATACTGCTGTTGCAGAGTTCTGTAAAAGTAATCAGACTACCACAGACAATTTGAGACAAACCCTTAACCAGCTGAAAAACCAGGTAATGCAACCGTATTGACATGGTGCTTGATTTGGAGTACTATTAATGGTGGTGGGATCTTTCAGTGAAGTAGTAGTAAAACTTCTGCCCCTTGTCCCATAGATTTAATAAAATAATAAAGTAACATTACTCCTAAACATCTGAGTCAGTTTAATCTTGTAGGACAGTTTTTGTAGTTGTGTTTAAAACTACTGTTGAAATTGGTCTTAGATTATAATAATAGAAGAACCTGCTATGCTCTTTCAGTGGAAAGTTTCTTAACATGGAATAGCTTGTGAAATAATAAAAAAGTGAAAATATTACTTTGCTACTCAGTTGACAGTTTTCTATTTCATTGTATGGGTTTTTTTTGCTGTATTAATGTGCAACAACAATGAAGTTTATTAGGTCGGTAAGTTATAATTTACCTTTAAAGAAATTCATAGCTTTGGCGTTGTTTTTTTAAAATACCTGGTACCTTAAAATCATAGGTACTGAAAGTTTAATGAAATGAGTGGGATTTTTTCAGGTTCACTCTGTTGTTGAAGAAATGGATGGTTTGGATGATGTTGAGAACAGTATGCTATACTACAATCAAGCTGTTATCCTGTACCATCTGCGTCAGTACACTGAAGCTATATCGGTTGGGGAGAAGCTGTACCAGTTCATAGAGCCTTTTGGTATGTAGGCAGAAAGAAGAATCTTGTTTATTCAAGAACTACAGAGAGACAATTCAGTCTTTTTCACTACCAGACAAGTGATTTGTGATTTGTCTGATACTGTTTTAAGAAATTTGTTAGGGTTTGGAATGAAGAATATGTTTTACTTGTATCAAGGACAACAAACTAACTTGAGGGAAGGTGCTTCAGAGAGTTTAGCAGACAAATGCTCTGAAACTGAAATGGATTTTTTCAACTTGTGAAGGTATTTATGTAAATAATATGTACAAGCTAATGAAATTGTTGTAAAGCTAATGCTTTGAGTCATCATGCAACTTCACGGGTAGGTATCTGTTTTTTAGGGCACTCGGTTTTAAATACCTTTATTAGGTAATATATTATTGTATATGCATATATCTGAATACAAAGTCTGCAACTTTTATGAGCTATGATACCTTGTGTAGTGGAATTGCTATACTTATGTGAAATGATTTCATAATCCTTGTTAATTTTTAAAGTGCAAAGGCTGAATGATGTATGTGTGTGAGTCTCAGTAAATTATGTAAATGCTACTGTCTTTCTGCTTCAATTCCTCCCAGTTTTCAATATGCATAATTGGGACTTAGTCTGTGAAGTCAGCTAAACAGAGATGTGTTTGTACAAGATCTTTCTGAGTTCTTTGGGATTCTACGTCTGCGTATGGCTCTGTCTGTTCAGATGCTGCATGGTGCTGATGTGCTTAGATCAGTTCTCAGAACCTATGAACACTAAATACTTGTTAAGCTGTCTTTAGTCTGTGCTTTTATGCTGATGCCATATGAATGAATGAGCTTTCTTTCCAGTGTATGTACTTAGCTGTGGGTTGGACATGGCTGCATTATTTTTTCTTATGTAACATATTGATTTTTCTCATGATGTTGCATAGATGGTGCTTTATAGCAATTTTTTTTCCATCCATGTTTGGAGGGATTGGTATTAGAGCTGTAAAACAATTTTTTCTACTTTGCTTTTCACAGAGGAGAAGTTTGCCCAGGCTGTGTGCTTCTTGCTTGTAGACTTATACCTGTTAACTTACCAAGCTGAGAAAGCCTTGCATCTGCTTGCTGTTCTGGAAAAAATGATTTCACAGGGCAACAATAACAGCAAGAATGGAAAAAATGAGGTAAGCTTAAAATCATGGAAATGCCATTAAATCTTTATCAGAAGTAAGCTTTAGCTCAATCCAAAATTAGTATCTTAAAAGACTTTTGAATTCTAAAACTATGTTAGATCACCTGTAACTCTAGATAGTAGCTTAAATATGTTAGTAACTGAGTTAATTGTGTACAGCAGCTGTTTATTCCCTTCTTTTCACCATTTTCTCTTAATCCAGGGAGCTAAAATGTCTTTCTTCAGTCAATGACTTGAATTGGAAAAACAGTTATCTCCAGGGTCAAATATTATTTATCTTTGATTATGCAACCCTAAGTTTGAAAGGGATATCAGTGTCAGAGGAACTGTAGTTGCATTGCATAGGGTGGGAAATAAAACATCTTTTTTACATAGTATCTGAAAGTATGAGGCAGACTTTGAAATGAAATCTTTCATGTGCCTTTTGGAAAAATCAGTAGTATCAGTGGTGGCTTGGAAGTGAAGAGAGGGCATTTTACTGCTTTCCTGTTGACAGAATGTCACACTTAAGATAAAATATTCTCTCTTTAAGTATATAGTAATTGTACTGAAGTATTAAAGAGAAACTCTAGAATGTGCATATGATCCTACCAGGCAAAAGAATTCTTCTTCAGAGCAACATCGTGTAACACTAATGTTAGTACAGAATTCAGCTCTTCATAGGCTGGTGTGGTTCGTGGATTTTGATTGTTAAACTCAAGTTAGTTTCTGGTTGGATGTGTACATTTTGATACTAAATATTCAAAACTATATTATTATTTGTACTATGAAATACTTATTTTTCTTCATGTGAGTTGAATCTGTCAACTGAATTTAAAAGGTGACTTAACAGTAACGCTTCCTTTTTTTATTTGACAGTCAGGTAACAATACCAATAAAGATTCCTCAAATCAAAAAGCTGAAAGTGGAGCTTTAATAGAAGTTGCTAAATCTAAGATACATCAGGTAAGGGTCTTCATGTTATTTATACAAGAACATTTCTTCAAGGGTTTTCTAAATCTTAGTGTCATCTCCTTCAAAACTACTTCAGCACAAATGATGATGCTTTCTCTCTCCTTGTTGTAAAACAAAACAATGAATTAATCTAAATCTTCCTTTTTGTATGATCCATGTACAGGAAGAACTGACCTAACATCCTTCCCACCACTACCATTTCAGTCCCTGTGTGTTATAATAATTTCTTTAGATGGCAGGTCGCTGCATTGAATTTGTCCCTTCAACCTCCAAGTCTAAATCAGCTGAGGTTTTATTTCACTGTACTGTTCTGTTGAAAAATACTTGAAGAATCAGTGTGCTTCTCTATTAGCATTCACTTACTGGTGTGTTCAGTTTAGTAGGTAAATGTCTGGGATTAAGATGTTAGATAATTTTAATTAGTTTGTCATTCTAAGTGCTCATATCTGTGTTTGAATATAGCACAGCTGTTGGTCATTGAGCAAATGTTCAGCTGCTTATTGTAAATACAAACCCTCTAAATGTGGCGTGTGAAGTCTGAATAGAATTTATTTTTTGTGAAGACTTTTTGAATAGCTTTTTGCTACCTGTTTTAAAGATGTATATAAAATATTCTGCAGTAAATATCTAAATATAGTTTGTCTTGCAAACCTGCAGAAATTATTGTATATTATGTAACAAATTTAATTTTTAACAGTATAAGGTGAGAGCCTATATCCAGATGAAGTCATTAAAAGCATGCAAAAGGGAGATCAAGTCAGTTATGAATACAGCTGGGAATGTAAGTATTCTTAAGACTGTTGTTTTTCAAATCTAGATGTGTTCTCTATCTTAAAACTGAATTTCCTAATGTTCTTTACAAAAAAAAAAGATCTTATTGAGGGTGGATGTTTGAAGCAATTCTTTATGTAGTCAGTTTGGTTTATAATTTCTTTGCAAATGTAATTAATGTAAAATTTTCTTATTTGTGCTGTTTTCAGTTGCTAAAAAAGTATGCTTTGTGGTGCCAAAATAACAGTGAAACACTATAGAATGAACAGGTTCAACTTTATGCATAGTTGAAATGAAATAAGTTTTAGTTTACTATAGATGTTATGCATATTACAAACTTTGATGTAATTGGTAGTTTAAACCAGTTTATAAAAGATTAATTCTGGGATATGTT
This sequence comes from Anthoscopus minutus, assembly GCA_013399455.1. Taxonomy (NCBI): domain Eukaryota; kingdom Metazoa; phylum Chordata; class Aves; order Passeriformes; family Paridae; genus Anthoscopus; species Anthoscopus minutus. The sequence goes on along the minus strand of VWYI01032612.1, from coordinate 84,868 downwards.
GGCATTTTTTTTTCTTTTTGTTGACATTTTTTGGAGGCTTATGTCTTGCCAGAAAGCAAGTTTAACAAAAAACCTTCTGGATGATGAGGTCCCATTTGGCAGACCAGGAAGATAACAGCCTACAAGGAACTCTGCAGGGAGGGGAAGTGTGGGGAGGAAGGTGTTAGAAGAGAGGTTAGAGATCCTGTCTTTAGCCCTTAGTCATTTCTGTGACAGAGTTCTCTATAGTTCATGACAGAGTTATTGAAAGTATTATGGTCTAAACTCAGAGCCAAATTTGTGAAGTGATATAACACTGGCAGTAGAAATCATCAACCAAGAGATAACTAACTATTGTTTTCTCCTTCACAGTCAGCTCCTTCTCTCTTTCTTAAGAGCAATTTTGAGTATTTGAGAGGCAATTACCGTAAAGCTGTCAAACTTTTAAACAGTGCCAACATTGCTGAACATCCAGGTTTCATGAAAACAGGTAAAATAAAAACCCTTTATCCTCCAGGTACTTCAGTGTCTGGTTTAATAGGACTAGCTGTTGATACCAATTTTAAGGATATTAATGATTAAGGATATTAATGATTACTTAACAGTGTCTGCCCTGAAAGTCATGCATTTATATGCTGGATGTGTTACATCTTTCTTTTTGTACTCTTTTACATAACACTGTGGTGATTTTCATTGAACTTTCTTCTACAGAAGGCTATGATTGTCCATGAAAATGGGTTTATGAAGCTGTGTTATATTTGCAAGGCTTGCAATTGAGTCTCTTAATCAAATGAAACAAAAGGCAACTTAATAGATCTAGAATTGAGGCCTCTCTGGCAGTTTTTAAAGTTCTCTCTATGGTTTAAAATTTTTTGGCCAACTTTACTGTCACATAACCTTTTTGCATTAGCTTTTTTGCACAGTAGAATGTTTACGTACTAGTCTTCCTAGGCTATGACTAAAATAAAGTCTGTTTAATTTGCTAATGGTATGGTTATTTGGATTTTTAGGGTAGGTTTTTTTCCTTCTGTCTTTATTTTCTGTGTTAACCCTGTAAAACTTTAGTCACCAGCAGATAAGTGAAAAGTTTAATTTTTTGTCATTCATTATTTAGAAAAAACCTCTCAGTGTTACCTGAACATATATTAGGAAGAAGAGTACATTTTCTGCTTGTATGATTAGGTTGGCATAAATATGTGATATCAGATGTAATAGCATCACCCTGAACATCTTGCTGAAAATCATGTTTAATAGACTGCCATAATATGCTGACCCATGAGAATGTGGTTGGAGGATTTAATGGGCTTAGCAACAACTTTCACACTCTGAAAATGGTCTTTTGTTGTTCTCTCAGGTGAATGCTTAAGGTGTATGTTCTGGAATAATCTTGGCTGCATCCACTTTGCAATGGGAAAGCACAATTTAGGAATTTTTTACTTTAAAAAAGCCTTGCAAGAAAATGATAATGCATGTGCACAGCTGGGAACGGGCAGCTCAGATCCAGGTAAGCAAGAGATTAAAACAGATAGTGGAAGAGGGGTTGGCAAATCTAGGAAATGGAGAACAGAAGGTTTGAGTAATTATCAGCAAAATTCCTCTTCCATCTCTTTGTGGAGGGCAGGGTAAGAGGGGTGAGAATTTTGATGATAACCTGATACAAGAATATAGTTGCTGTTTCCAGAAATGCATGATGATGGTTAAATATGTTCTTTGTTTTCGTTTTTCTTGATGTACCTTAGTGCTGGGACAATTACTTCTCTCTTGTTTATAGACTTTGTCCAGCATTTAGGGAGATATGACAAAAGAAAAATTTGGTGACCTGTTTTGCATAGGTTATTTATAGTCCTGCTGAGAATGTATAGAATCGTCATGGTATGAAGGATGCCTTCTCCATATTCTGGGTAACCAGGTCTTCTGTTTCCTTATGGAAGGAGCTCACGCTTACCCTAGTCTTCATTTTATTATCAACATACCCATAGAAGACTTTGTTCTTTTCCTTGATGTCAGATTTAATCCTGTCAGGGCTTTAGCTTCATCCCTGGTTGCTCAGTTTCTCCTTTGTATTCCTCCCAGGTTACTGGTCCTTGCTTCCACCCTTTGTAGGCTTTCTTTCTGTATTTGAGTTTGTCCAGGAACTCCTTGTTCAGGAGGCCCTCTGGTATTTTTGCCTGACTTCTTTGTTGGGATGCATCGCTCCTGAGCTTGGGAAAGGTGATCCTTGAATATTAATCAGCTTTCTTAGGTTCCTCTTCCATTCAAGGCTTTATCCCATGGTATTGTACTAATCAGACCCCCCAAGATGCCAAAGTCTACTTGCTGGAAGTCCAGTGTAATGAGCTTGCTGTGCATACTTCTTTCTGTCCTAAGGATCTTTAACTCCACTATTTCATGGTCCCAACAGCCCCTCCTTGTTAGTGAGAATGAGGTCCAGTATAGGACCTTGTCCTCATTGGCTCCTTCAGCATTTGCAGAAGGAAGTTAACATAAACACATTCCAGGAATCTCCTGGATTGTTTATGCCTTTCTGTGTTGTAGCAGAGAACAGGACCAGGGGTTCTAAATGTGAGGCCTCCTCTATCTGACTATAGAGGGCCTCATCACTCAGTCTTCGTCATTTCATGATGGAGTTATAATTGTTTTCATTTCTTGTTTTCTTTAAATTATACTCACTATCAGGCATTTTATTGTTTTTCCTGTTTCTCCCCTGGACCTAAGTGGAGCATTAGGTATTAATGTGAGGACAGAGAGTGTTTTATGCTTGTTAACAGCAAAGTGGTTTTCTTCTGGGATCTGTATTCTCTGGAATGTGCGTAGATGTGTATTCTCACAAATCTGGGATTTAGTATTATTGTATAACACTTAGTGTTATACAATAATACTAAGTTAATAATAATAATACTATCACTTAGTGTGATAAGGAATGTATGAGGTTAGCATTTAATGTACTTCAGTCTTTATTAAGAATACAATTAATTTGTCTTTGAAATCAGTTTTGGTATGAAAGTAATTTACATAGGGAAGCTAGTGGATTTCAGCAATGAGAGGGGGTTTTGGTAGCTTTGGGGTGTTTCTCACAGCTTCCCTCTTCCTCTTAGAGTTTTGTTCTGTCTTGAACTGCACATCCAATATGATGTAATCCTTTTCTGCAGGTAAAAAATTTTCAGGGAGACCCATGTGTACACTACTGACTAACAAACGATATGAGTTGCTCTATAACTGTGGAATTCAGCTCTTGCATATTGGGAGGCCCTTAGCTGCTTTTGAATGCCTGATTGAGGCAGTCCAGGTTTATCACTCAAACCCTCGACTGTGGCTGAGAATAGCAGAATGCTGCATTGCTGCCAATAAAGGGGTAAGTAGCTTTGGAAAATTCTTCTGAAGAATGGCATGTGGTTACAGAAAGAACTAATACCTAGAGTAAGCTGTGTATTTTGAAGGCCTGATGTTGTAAGAACTCTGTAAATCCAGATTAATTCTTTCTTGTGTATATGTATTTTATGTGTTTAATCTGGAGCTGCAACAGATGAAGGGAACTCTTTGCATGTAGTCTTTTTCTCTTCATGCAGCCAAAACTCATCTGAAGTTTCATTGTTTTCTCACTCATTGTCCACTAGAGATTAAGTGGAGTGAAACTTTGTGGTGTGGGTAGCCTGAAAGTGGCAGAGGCTGAGGAAGCAGAGATCGGCCTTCTCCATCCTGAAGTTGTTGAGATCATACCTGTTGGGAAACTGAATCTCTAATTGCTAAGTCTTCACCTTCTCCTGGCAAAGTTAGTGGAAACCTGCTGATGGCAGGCATATTGCATGTCCTCTGGGACATCTTGTTTTCAACCTGTTGATCCATGTATGTTTAGGATAAACCCATATGATAAAATTCAGAGGGCTGAGGACAGGATCATTTGCTCTTAGAATAAAAAACTGCACCTAAATAGTACATCTGTGAAATTAAGATACACTTTACTTGATACCCTTTAAAACTGTAATTCACCCCTTAATTGTGGGGGAGTGATAATGTAATCTGTAATTGCATGATCCTATGCAATTATTCTCACAGTATGCCCATTTCACTCCTTACACAGGATGTGTGGGATGAATTGAACAAATAGCTATATTCACTCTATTTTCCCCCCACCTCTGAATTCTCTGTTTATCCTTTCTGGATGGCCTCTGTGCATTTACTTTCTATACACTATCCAAATACAAAATTATTAACTTTTTCCTTGGGAATTTGAATAGTACTCAATGTTTTGGTATCTCTATTTCAGAGAATTTAAGAAAGATACAACGTTATAGCAGAGGTTTGCTCGTATACCAATTTCAGAGGCAGAGCACTGAAGATTCAAGAGCGTTGGGTCAAAACTGGACTGACTGTGATTCTGTATATGCTACTTGCTGTCAGATTGCCTGAGTTTTAGAAAGCACAGCAAGTGTAGGAAGAACAGCTTTCTTCATACTAATTTTGCAACTTTCTGTATCCATCCTGCTGGATACAAATCACACACAGATAATCTCTAGTGGATACAAATCACACATCTGATCATCTCTAGTGTAAAGCTGAGTATGAGAGTGAATTAGCTTTGGTTTTGTGGCAGAAGTCCACAACTAGGATTCCGTTTACAAGGACAACATTTAGCAATCTGGAAAAGGGAAGTACAGATCCTTATGGGGCCCTTCCCTATTTTCTGCAGACTAGCCAAAGTAGTAGATTATGCCATGTTCCCGAGGCTTTCTTCCTGTGCAGTTATGATGATGTGTGGTGTACTAGAGAGCTTGAATTGATGTCAAAAAACCAGCTTGTTGTTCCCTAAATTTGAAATCTTAAAAGAAAAAAAATAAACTTTGGATGCTATTAATATTAAAAGCAAAGAGAAAGTGTCTTTCAATTGTTAGATTTGCAACATGACAAGTGAGATCCTAAAGTCAGTAACATGTTTAATTTGCCTTGTAACTCAATTTGCTGTGGTATTCCTTTGTATCTAAGTGTGAATTCATATTTATGCTCTGAACACCATGCAGAAAAGCAATTTCACTGAAGCTAATTTTCACCCACTTTAGTATTTTAGTTTATAAAATATAAATGGAAGGAGATTCCCTTTTAAACACTTGTTTTTCAACCACCCTTTTTGAAATATGTGCTTCATATCCAAACTGTGTATGTGTTTTTATTTGGCAGTAAATGCTGCTATGTCGATATTTTTCAATAGAGTCTAATAAATTTTTTGAAAAGTGATAGCTATTGAAAGTCCAGATTTAGGATAAGTTTTTTCTTAAAACTGCAACTCTTCATCACTCACTAAACTTACCAGTGAAGTTAAGATGGCTCATGGTAAAACAGACAAACAAACCCCAATAAACATGGTGTAGAGATAATTCTTGGGACTGACAATTAGGGTACTTCAAGTTCACATGGCCCCCAGAATGTGTCTGCATACTCACCAATCTATTAAACAAATTAATGTATTTTTGCATATGTTATTGTTCATCTTTGTGCTCCCCATGGAACAGTTTGGGAGCAGCTTTTCCAAAGAGCATTTTGAATGCTGTGTAAGCAGGGAGAGAAGATGGCAAGCGTTACAGTGCCAAGCCTGAATGTTATTTGGCAGATCAAATTATCTCTTTTTAGATATCCTGTCAGTTCTTCTAATATGACTTGCTTCATTGTTCTTTTGCTTTCAAAACAGAGGAGAAACTAGGTCAGTAGGCTATCAGACAAGCTGTCAGAACTAATCTATGCTTACACTGTGTGCAGTAAAAGCCCTCTGCAACACAAAGACAATAGAAGATGCCTGATCCTTCATTGTACTTTAGATTTGAAACTGTATCCATTATTCTTATATTTTAGCAGGGTTCAAGGTCTTCTTTCAGCCTTCACTTATTTTGTCCTGCTCTCATTCAATAGCCTTGATATTTAAGCTCTTCTTTTTTCCCTTTTACCTTTTAGACATCAGAGCAAGAGACTAAAGGTCTTCCCAGCAAAAAGGGAATTGTGCAATCAATAGTAGGTCAAGGCTACCACCGTAAGATAGTCCTAGCATCCCAGTCCATACAGAATGTTGTTTATAAGTGAGTATGTTTTCTATGGGTTGTTTATTTTGTTTTTATAGCTTTGTTAAGGATATATATCTGTTTATCAGAGATATTAACTGTTGTGGAATAACTGTTCATTCATGTTGTGAAGAGAGAGGCATGCTGAAATGCTTGGTGAGTCCTAAACATAATTTTGTGCCTCCTCTGTGATAACCAGCAGAGGGCCTAACTGCTTATTTTAAGTAAGATGAGCATTAAAGCTTAAAATCTATTTATCTGAAAATTTTATTTTCAGATAACTAAATCTGTCCTCTTTTTCTCACTTAAAAAATATGTATTTTCAGTAATCCACTTTAGAAAATGCAGGAAGAATCTAATTGCTCTGCCATAAAACTTCTGTAAGTGAAATCAAAAAATTATGTGGTAGAATCTATTTGTGCATTGGGATGTATTTTCAATATGTAAAAATAACAAGATACTATCTGCTCATAAATTAAATTTGGTATATTAAAATGTTATTTAACATTTTAGGGTGAAGTTTTCTCTGCATTCAGATATTTCTGGAGCTCTGCTTTTATTTTTAATTCGGTAGAATTGCTATTTATTGGTCAACATTTGTGTCTCTTTAAGTGATGGGCAGTCCTCAGCAATACCTGTAGCCAGCATGGAGTTTGCAGCAATTTGTCTAAGAAATGCCTTGCTGCTACTGCCAGAAGATCAACAGGAGCCCAAGCAGGAAAATGGATCTAAAACTAGTAATCAGCTGGGGGGAAATACAGAAAACACTGAAAGCAGTGAAGCATGCAGGTAAAGAGAATTTTTTTTTTGTCCAGAGTAACTCTGGGCCAACAGTCTGTGTCTACTACTTACCTTGTTTGGCCAGCAGAAAAATAGAACTTATTTGTAAATTCTGTTAACCATGCTGGCCTGTTTAAGGAAGTTGTTTAGTTGCCTATTGTTTTAATTGAAGAATAAAATACTGAGTTGATTCCTCCTGTCCCTAACAACTTTTATTAAATTAGACAGTGAAATTATTTTTCCCTTGGCCATCTTTTTCTGTGCTGCAAATATTATGTTTTCCCACACCCTCCTGCTGTGCATATTGGTATTTCTCTAATTGTAAGTGAAGTTTCACATGTTACAGAGATTTTGTGTATGTGCACATGGGCACCGTGTATTTGATTATATATATATATATATATTTAAATGTCTGGAAACTCAGTTGTAAATGTTTCCCCATGATCAGATTTGATATTCATCATCCCTAGTATGCTTTGTTGTGTTTATATTAAAATGGGAAGCTAGATTAAGAAAGTAAGTAGGAAAGCAGCATGGAGCTATTGCTTAATACATCATGTTTTGCAGAACAGAATTTAAGAGAAGTCGTTTTTGTCAATAAAGTTTTAGAAAAAGTAATTTGTAGACAGTGTGTGTTAAAGGAAGGTGGTTTAATTTATTGCATTACCTCATACATTCTGGACTTCCCTTCAAAAAGTGACTTTTGATCATAGTCTTCACTTTTATTAAAGACCATTTTGAGGGGAAATGTTACAATAACTCATCTGGAAAAAGTGTCTGTGGTAGAACTTGAACTACTTAGAGAGTAATGAAGAAACACACTGGTTTTATCAGATCTGAGTACAGATAAATGTTAAGAAGATAAGATCCATTAGTCACAAAGCCGGATGTAGTGCACACATACTGTGTTGTGTAGACACAAGAGGCATCCTCATATATTCTGAGGTTGTCTGCAGACAGACTGTAGCTGGGGGTCAGTGGCCTGTTAGTGAATTGTTACAACAATATTTGAAAGTTGTCCTCTATAATCCTGGTTTTCCAACTACAATCTATCTTGTCAAGTGTCCAAATGATTTATAAAAGACAGAGGAGGGAGGGGGTGGTTGTAGGTTTTTCTTTTTGTTTGGTTGTTTGTTGTAGGGCTTTTTTTTCTTTTTTTCTCTTTACTAAGGTTGAAGATTTTCTGGCAAGTGTGTATGCAGCCCATTGAGATGAAGCTTCTGTGGTTTAAATGGGACTTCAATTTCAATCTTTTGGGGCTTGCTGAGGGGCAGTGATGAAAACAAAATGGTGGCCCTTACTCAGACAAGACCTCCTTTTTTGTTTTCTATTGGGGTGTTTTTTGTTTATTTTTGTAGGAGTGAGGAAAGGAAAACATGCTCTCTATGGGAAGATCCTTTGCTACCTTCTGCTTTCAAAACCAGATGCTTCTTCAGCTGAAAAAAAGCTAAAGAAAGGACTCCCTCATATCTGCCAGTAGACATTGCCAATTTCAAAATATCCAACAAAGGAGGCTGTTCTTGAATTTCTGTGTCACATTCTGAAAGGTTCTCTGAGGATTTGTTCCTTCTGACAAGGGAACCTCTGTGAGAGAACAGTAAAACATACAAGGCATTTGAAGAAAATCACACTAATTTAACAGGATGGACTTAAATCAAATCCCACTAATTGAGCAAGCTGACTCTTAAGGCAGATTCTTCTCTTGTTCACAAGAAAACAGCAAATACTTACAGTGGTTAAGGGTATTTTTTTTAACTAATTTTTGGTAAAGACATTAAGTATATACTCTACAGCAGTATTGAGTATGGATTTCCTTGGAGTTTTCTGCTGTCTGTTTTGAATGCTGGAGTTATCTTACCTATTTGTAATAAAAAGACATGAAACTCATAATTTAAGTTCTTGTTAAGTGGACAGATTCAGTTTCAATTCTGAAATTTCTGTTCTGTCTTTTTCTAGACCTTGGTGTCTCTCCCTGCCAAGACACAGCCATTAGCTGTCTCTTTAATTCTCATTCCAGAAGGAGGTTCTTTCAGCTTATTGGAGGATGAAGTTTTATACTTCTTAAACAGAATGAATACTTCCCAAATTCTACCCCCAAACAAACAAGGTGTAATTTTAAGAAAGTGGAATATTATTTGGAAAAAGGAAAAAAAAAAGAAAAAAAAGGCATTTTGTAATACAGAGTAGCTAGAAGTCTAAATGAAGCTGTAGCACTTTGTGGGTTATCTTTCTAGAATTTTTATGTAACTAGTTTTTAAGATGTCTGGAGAGAAAACTAGTTTACTGCTTTTCTGGCAGGCTAAAAGAGGAGAAGCTACAAATGCACCAAATTCTGTATCCCTCCAGTTAAAAATGCTTATTATACACTGAACTTCAAATATAGCTCAAGGCTGTGAAGAATGGTGTGGGTTGTTTGGTCTGTCGGTCAAGTCCTTTCCAGCAAGTGTCCCACTTCTTCCTTCTCAAATAGAATGGTTAGGATAAGAATATGTGCCTCAATCTCTGCAGAATTTCAATTCCCTCTCTTTTAGGCTGCAAAATTTTTTATGTTCTTTTAAATGGTGTGAATAAATACATTGACAATTTTTAAATTGCTTATTATAATAATACACTGTTTTTATTCCAGCAATAAAAGTCATGAAGGGGATAAATTCATTGCAGCTCCTCCTTCTTCACCTTTGAAGAAACAGGAATTGGAGAATTTAAGGCAAGTAAATAATATAAAATATCCATCATTAAATAAGCTTCTTCCTTAATTGTGATTCCTAGTTGTTTTTTTTTGTAGGCACCTGCAATGTTGAATTGTAGCTGGTAACCTTTTTTTCAAATATGTGTGCTTCCTTTCTTCTGGGCTTTGAATCTGAACAGATAGAAATGATCCAGAATTGCAACTTAGGTAGATCAGTCTGTTTGATCCCAGTATTGTAAGTTTGTCATTATATATTGGGCAAAGGTGAAAATATCAAGTCCCATAAGGACAAAACTAAACACCTGAGAATGGCTGTTGACATTGGTGGAAGGGGATGGAAATTACTGTATGTACCTTTTCCCTATAAAGGCACAATAAGACTAGTTTGGAATTCAGTCTCCACGTTATGTGTGTTGGATGGGAAAAAAAATGAATGCGGAAAGCAGCATAGCTGCTTTTACCAATGAGAATGGTGTTCCTTTCAGCAGGAATAAATCCATAGCTTGCATTAAACAGAAAGCAAAAGTGCCTCTGTCTAGACGTTTGACTTCCTCACAATGGAAAAACAGGGAAAATTTCACTGTAGATTTCTTATGTGTTCTCAAAGATCCTTAAACTGCTTGTTCAGGAGTCTGAGTGTTCTCCAGATAGAATAACTCACATATGTGTAAATAACTATCATGTTATCTGGAGCCTCTTTATTTTTCCCCAACAAGATTACCATTTACTGGTAGTGTTATTTCAAGCGCCTTCCAGCCTGTTGAAAATCTCTTTCTATAAAGCTTGCACCTGTTTAGAAAAAATAAATCTGTTTTTATGTTTTCCTTATGGACAAAGCATACAATAATTTCCCACTTGAACTCTTAGGTAAACATTCTGTTTCAGCCTAACCCCAGGTAACCTGTATTTTATAATAACCAGCTTAACCTTTCCTTTGACCACTGCATATAACAAATCTTCTTGTAATCATTTAAAAGCACTTCAGGAGGAATCTGTGAGGTGATTTCGATTATTTATTCTGAAGTGGTACAAGAGTGTGCTACTTGAAATAGAACATGCTGGATTAAAAACAGCAATGTGGGTTGCTTGTGGGTTTTGTGGGATTTTTTTCTCCTCCTGACTGTTGAAAATGTGGCTGCCACATGTCAAAATTACACAGTGTCACTTTGTGATTTTTTTTAATACATAGTTTTATCTTTCACAATCAGCTGTTGTTATCTACTGATGAAATCTGACAACATGTCAGGAAAAATGTAGCAGTTCAGCAAGAAAGTGAGCTGCTTCTCTTAAAGAACTTCATATAAGGAAAGGAAAAGCGTTGATTTTTTTTTTTTTACTACATGCTTTGATTTAATCTAGAGGGCTACACATTACTAGAAAGTGATTCTGCTGAAACTGTTTCTAAGCTTCTGGAGATGTGAATAGCAAAATACATTACACTCAAATAGTAGTCTTGTATATTTATATTGTAAATAGTAAATTCCTGTAGCCTTGCTCACTAAGGAACTAAGTTAGAAACTTGAAATTCTTTTTGAGTCAGGGAAAATTTAGAAAAAACAAATTCTGGATGTTATCAGGGATAATTTAAGAAATAGGTATTTGTTCAATTTTTTTCATGGTAAGTCGCTGAGTTGAAAAACCTCTATTGCTTCTAGAACTGAATAGGGACTGTGAATGCTTTTTTGGAAAATTTTATACAGTTGCGCATCTTTGTAATAGTTCAAAATGCCTGACTTACCTTTGCCCCCAAACAGTTTTTAAAAGCTAAAAATATAATCTGGAAAAGTTAATATGTCCTAAATATTGCTTGATACTTCTGCACAAATTGGTTAAGCGGACTATTCTCACAATAAACAATAATTCAGTTGCAAGGTTTTAAAAGCAACAAGCAGAAGTCTGACAACACCCATCATTTCTAAGAATTTATGCATTGGAAGTAGAAACTCCAGGTTTTTCTTCTGAGTTTCTTCTAAACAATTTTCCTCTCTGCTTCTCATCTTTGGACTTGCCAATTCCCCTGCTCTGCTCTCAGGCTGTGGTATGTTCCACACACTACAGCCACCTAACTCTGGATACATCAAGAGAAAAGAAATTCTGGTAGAAATCAGTGCTAGATTTGGAAAATTTTGTGAATTTTATTGTAAAAGTTGAGATGGACAGCAACAGACCTTGTTATAGTCTTTCTCCCTAGGTTGAAGGGCTTTGTGTGAGAAACTTAATTTTCCCCCTCAAAGCAGACAGAGATAAAGGAATAATTTGATAATCTGTTTTCTCCTAGTTTAGATAACTGGGTAAGATAATTTGTTTCATGCCCAGTTTTGCCTCCATTATCCCTTTGAAGATTGCAACGGTCTGTTCGGCCCCCGTCACGATACTAGAAGTTTACAATAATTATCAGCCATTGCTATTTCACTCTCTTCCTCACTCTAGTCACTGTGTACTTCTTCCCCATCTCCCCTTTGCTGGTGCTGATTTTCCCCTTGGAGTAAGCACAGTTTGCATTCTGTGTTTCTTAATATTTTGTATTGTTTGCTTGTGTTGAAACATAGAAAGTAGATAGTTTGTATCCTTTGTTTGGCTTAGCTATTTGAAATTATTTCAGATTAGTAACATTCTCTTAATGGTTTAGAAGTGTCATTTTTGGTGCCTTCCTACTAAGTTTTGAAGAACTGGATTTGCTCTGACTTGCCATTTCCCTGAGAAATAAGGCAAGTCAGATGTGGAGTTTGGGTTCCGCACACTTACAGTCAGTGTGGGCTGACAAATCGTTTTGCCTAGACCTACACAAGAGGCTGCTTGACATAATCTGGCAGTTTAAAAAAACATTTTTCTTTTTCCTAGTGCAAAGGCAGTTTTATTTAGGGCATGTGGAGGCCCGGTGATGCTGGAAGTCTGCCGTGCTCAAAGGCGACCTGTGGAGTTTTGTCAGAATCCTGACCGGGGTGAAAAACTAGTTTGGCTTTTCCCTTGTGGTGCAATTCTTCTGCTCCGGTTGGCTGTCAGCTCTCCTGAGTGTTTGGTTCAGCCAATTCAACAATGGATCCAAGTGCAAGAACACAACTGCAGGGGAGGAAACCTGCATATTTTCCTCCTTAGATGGCTGTTGCTGAAGGCTTCTGCCAGCTCTTATGTAGCCCAAATAGTGACTAGTGCTTAGAGCAGAGGACTAGGTTTCATCCTGTTGTGTGTTTGGAGCATGTATTGTGTTTGAATTTATACTCGAAGAAATAAAAATAGGCTTTAAAAAAGTTGTGGGAAATGTAAGATACATTGATGGGAAGGGCAGTAGCAATCAACTCTGCAGGCCCAGACTTATGTCCAAGGGTATTTTGCTGGTGATACTCAGCATCTCTGCTGATTTAAAAGCTGTACTTCCTTGAGACAGAGACAAAAAGAGGTTAGTTAGAAGCAGACTGTTACTGCAGTGATTTTTTTTTTCACCATTCCATCCCCCTCTGCAGTCACAACCTTTCAGAAATATTTTAGGTTTGGTACTTGAGCTGGGGAAGCTTTCCTCTCCCTCTCTCAAGCTTTTGTACGTGTTCAGATTTGATGTGACATCTGGGCACAGTGGAGAGGAAGTGGGGGGTAGGGGGGAACACTGGAGAAGTTTCTTATCCTGCTTGTGCATAATTAAGGAGCATGCCTCCTGGGAAAGGGGAATAAAGGCACCCCAGGTCCTGCCATGAATTACATGACTTACTGCTGGACCGAAAGTGGGCTTGACAGTTGCCAGAAGGTTGGCGCAATAATAGCCCGCCTACCAGTGGGAGAGCTGACGGCTCTCCTCCCATTGCTCCCAACGTGAGACCCCACTCAGAGCATCCACTTGTCCTCCCTGGAGAAGAGCAGAGTCCTGCTCACAGCAGGGCGTTGTGGGCAGAGGCTTGTGCCCCTAGGACAAGGCAGCCTGCACTGAATGATGTTTTACCAAGTGGAAAATATCCCCAAGAACGATGTTTGGAGAGGGGGGCAGTTATTACAAAGTGTGAAGCCTGGCCTAATGATGGCATCCTGATGTGGGGTTATTGTTTGAAGATGGAAAATGTGAGTAGTTCAGATTTCATTAAATGAATTGCCAGAGATTTTCTGGTTTTGGAAAGATAAGCAAGTCTGTGATGGCAACAAAATGCCATGGATCAGAGTCTTGGCACTAGGTTACAGCCCTCAATTGTGCACCAAACTGGAAATGCCAAATTCTGCAGTGTTTGTCTCCCTGTGTGCAGACATTGTACAATGGAAGAGTGAAATATGTTACAGCTTAATTCATAGCTACTGTGTGTCTGTAGATTGTGTCTTATAGCAATCTAGAAATCTGCTATTCTTCTCTACAACAGAAGGTGAGGGCGGAGGAGTACAAGTGAGAGTCCAAGACAAGACCAGTAACAAGAGTGTGAGAAAAGGAAACTGTCCATGAGAAAAATGGCACATGGTGAAGTCCATCTTTTTTTTAGTCTGTTATCTACGAGGAAAACTGCAAAATCTTACTGTGCACACCATGGTGATCTTTGGTTTATATTGGTAGAACAATTGAGCCCATAAATTATGAAAACTAACTCTTTTACTTCATAGTTAGATGGGAAGTCATTATTGAAAGTTTGATTTATTTCTTTTGCACTAAACAAGAAATAAAATTTAACAGGTGTATTTGGAATCACAGAATTCTCCATTTAACACACTGGCTCTCTCCCCCTCCCCCCTTTTTTTTTGTCTGTTTTCTTCCAGGTGCTCGATCCTTGCATGTAGTGCTTACGTGGCTCTGGCTTTGGGGGATAACCTCATGGCATTGAATCATGCAGATAAACTTCTGCAGCAACCAAAGCTCTCAGGGTCTCTTAAGTAAGTCTTATGGGGTCATATCTTCTTTCTCAGCCCTGTTTTTTCACTGGAGAGTTCTGAGTTGAAGCTTCCAATGTCTGTAGTTGCTTGCCAAATCTGTGTCTGATGCAAAGAATTGCTTGGACTGCTCCTGTTCTTGTGGAAGCCCTGACTAAATGTCCATTGACACACAGGAACATGAATTCCCTCCTTTGTGTACAAATTCCATGTAATTTGGAATCAATTGCTGCTTTTGTTGCTGTTTCTCCAGCTCTGGGTTCCATGCAGCAGCAGGACCATCAGGTCTCTGTCATAATTCACTGTGGGGTTGCACATGCTTGGCACAGCATAAGGGACAGGGATGTGCAGCTGTGGGTAGCCAACATCAGCCCAGACCCACACAGCTGAAAGGTTACTTGTGAAACTACAGCCTCAGAGGGGAAAGTTTGCTTAATCTCTCAGGGTAACAGATCTTGTGTGTGCAGGACTTCACCTGCAACTGCTTCTTATATAGGTTCCATTCTTCAGTTTCTCTTGTTCATCCCTCGTTTGTCACTATATATTTTGGAAGGATATTCAAAGCACATTCTTTTTCTACCCACCAGTTCTCATACAGGTCTACAAATTAAAAAAAGGCAACTTCAGTCCTATGCTTCTGACACTATGCGTTTAATGCACAGGATAAAGTACATCAGAGGTTTTTACAGTAGTAATATTTTTCAAAACTGGTAATGTACTTGTGGAAGGCAAGATAACTCATGCTTATTTTTATATGCTGGCACCATGCTCAGAACTGGTCCATGACAATTAAATTATTTGGTTCCTGTTCATCACACTCTACTGCAGGAGCTCATCCTTTTTCTAGTCATTGTACTAGCAAGATCTCTGAGGAGTTTGCAAGGTAGCACATAAGTTTGTGTTAAAGAAAATGCTAAATAACTGGTCTTTTGCAAAGAAAAAGAGGTGTGTATCTTGGTCCCAGGAAAATAGGTGCTTTATTTTTATTGAGTGTAAAATAATGTAACACTTTAAATTGTAGATATATCCATATTCTGGGGTGGCTTTTCTAATTTTCTGAATGAAGCACCACCAAGGTACTTTCTCTGCAGAATGGTAACTCCTGTGCATGGATGAATTTTCATTATTCAGGTGTGGATTTTTTTATAATTTTGGTGCCTAAAAGTAGTAAATGGTAGAACTGGGTATTATAACAATACCTTATGAGCAAGTTATCTTCCATGCAAGTGTTCCCAGTAATAGTTCCCATGTGCTCAGATTAAAAACTGCAATGTTTGTCTCACATAACAAACTGGGAATTGCTGTGCTGAAATTTGTACCCTGATCCTTTGCTGTTGTAGGTTTCTTGGGCATTTGTATGCAGCAGAAGCTCTCATCTCACTAGACAGAATATCTGATGCCATCACTCACTTGAACCCTGAGAATGTCACTGATGTTTCCCTTGGGATCTCTTCAAATGAGCAGGATCAAGGTTAATGCATCCACACTTCATTATAACTGGTTATGCTTTCAACTGCCTGCCTCCTGTAACTTTGTAGGCACAAATATAATGATGATTAAGACATTTTGTTTTAAGACTTATGGGTTATTACAGGATGGGGGAGGGTGTTGTTTGTGTTTTTGTTGTTGTGTTTTTATTTTCCTGGCTTCAGTTCCTACTTTGTGTTTGGTGTGTCTTTTCCTTGTTTGTCATTCCTATGAGGTGGTTAATCCTGTAACATTAATAGGACTGTATATTGTAGTGTTCTGAGTTGTTTGAAGGAAACTTTTGAAAGCTGCTTTTCTTAAATGTGCTATTATGGTTACCTTTGGGTTTTATACCATCTTTTCCAGCTTTTTGGTCTTTAAACCAGGCTTTGTCATACCACTGGAATCTAGTTTAGTGAGATATAGCAGTGGGGAGAACTTAGTCAATCTGTGTCTTAGTCTTCTTGTTGGGAGTGTGTATTCTGTAAGAGAAAAGTACTTCAGAAGCATCTGTATAGTGAAGTCTACAGCAGCTCTGATTTCAGTGACATGCCTGCAGTTTAAACTTCACTATACTCATCTGCAGATCTAAAAGCACAACACTGAAGATAGGAAGTCTTAAATGACATAAACTCTTGAGCAAACCTGATCTGTTTTCCCTCATTAATGTCAGACTGTGAAGAAAGCAGAAAATTTGTATCTTTGTATTATTTGTGTAATAACCTTTAAAAAAGGTCACAGAACATGATGGGTTTGTGTTTGTTTTTTTTTCTTTGCAGGGTCTGACAAAGGAGAGAATGAAGCGATGGAATCTTGTAAGTACCAGCCACTCTATTCAGCAGAGTACAAGAACTTGCTTGGCCAGTTGGAATAAAAGTGTAAGAAAAAAAAGAATTTTATATTTTTTTAATTGCAGCTGGCAAGCAGACACCACAGTGTTACCCCAGTTCAGTCACATCTGCACGAACAATGATGTTATTTAACCTTGGAAGTGCTTACTGCTTGAGGAGTGAATATGACAAAGCTCGAAAGTGTCTTCATCAGGTATGAAAAACAAATCTCAAGGCAGCTTTAGGGACAAATGTACTTCCTTCAAAGCACCATTCAGATTACAGTGAATTCTGATGACTTCACAGCCCAGGCTCATTTGCAGACCCTGCTGAGATGATGGCTTTCTTTTGTTTTTATGAACCAGTTTCTAACAGAAACAAAATAAATTCCAGGTTTCTTACTTGTGTAAAAAGTTTAGTACCACTATAAGGTGGCATTTTATTTTCCTGAGTTCATATCAGAACAGTGGAAGATGGCTGGGAAGCCTTTTCACATTTTCCAAGTTTACTTATTTGTTTGGGGATTTTTGTGGTCTTTTTAATGGTCTAGTGGTAATTGTTATAATTCAGAGAAGGTTTTCTCCCTAGTCATTTAATAACTCACTATCAGAACTATTATCTTCAGGGCTGTGAGAGCAAACTGCAATTCTGCCAGAGGTATGCTCCTTGTCTGCCTCTTGTCCCAAGAATTCTCAAGTACTGCTTTTGAAATGCTGTCCCTACTTAGCCTGTGTCACATCACTTGGTCTTTCTCATGGCTGGGACCCATCTCTTTCAGTCTTGATGTTTCTCTTTTTGCAGCTGCCCCTGTCTGTCAGGAAGACTGCTTAGATGAATTGTTGAGCTACAAACTGAAACAGCAGCTTCCAAATTACTTCACAGTAGTTGTGTCTGTGAAGATTCAAATCCTATGCGACTCTCAGCCACTCAAAGCAGTGGCCTGGCTCTTTTTCCTCCTGAGGCTTTTTATGATGGAGCAGGTGTCTGTGCTTGGGCTCTGTAACACCTATGTAAAGCCCAAAGGAGTGCAAGGCCACCTACAGATGTAAAATGTAGTGGGGCTCTGTATCTGCAATAAATTCCATTGACTTCATAGCTGAAAAATGGTTATATATGGAAAGCTAATGAACAATCCTTGTTAACTTTGTATTCTAAACTTTAGAGAGCAGTGGAGGTTACTTTCTTCACCTGTCACCTCACCAAGAAACTACACTAATCTGGCCCAAGAAATACAGATCCATATGAACATAAGCACACAGCAGATGGTCCTGCTAATTAGTGTGAAACAATCTTGCTGTGTAGATAATCTTGCAGTCTCTCCTTGCATGTTTGAACCTGATGGAATGTATGAGTTTGAAAAAATCTGGTCTTAGTTGGTGAATTGTTATTTCGCTTCATTACCTAAGATGGTGGTAGCAATCTTGTCAAGGAGCACTTTCTTTGTGCTGGATCTTTCTCTTAAGCACTTCTCTCCACCCTCTTCTTTTTCAATAAGGCTGCATCACTGATCCACCCCAAAGAGATCCCTCCAGAGGCCATCCTGCTGGCTGTGTATCTTGAATTGCAGAATGGTAAGTTGGGAAATGTTCTGTCAACCTAAGTTTGGGATACAAAGGGAGGAGAGCAGTAGTCATTCCCACTCTATATGAAAGAGTTGTGCCAGTATTTTGAGCGATACTCTTTAGGCCCTGCCTCCATTTTACACTTATGTGGATCCATGTATGTGCACCTTCACTTCCATAATTTATTGCCATCATGTTCTTAGACACTCCAGAATTCCTAAACATTCATGTCCTGAGCTGAATTTTTCTATCCTGGTGCAGAAGTCATCAGTCTTGGATAGGCTCAGTAAAACCCTTGATGAGCTTTATACCATAAAGAGGGTTTGAAAAGCTTTCTCCATTAAAACACAGCCACAATCCAAGTTTCCCAAAGCAGCTGTGTCAAGGCCTGTGTGGCAAGTATGGCAGCAAAGCTTGTGATACTGATAATTCTGTCTTCCAGAATGCTTTCTTTTGAAGGTTCACTTCATTTGTATGAGGAGAAAGCTCTACGTAGTGGGAAACTGGAAAGGTTGCACTTGAATTCTGCAGTGTGAGCAAACTGGTGCAGCTGCTGCTTGAAGATGTCATGGTTGTAGACCTGTGCCCTTTGGGGGGCACTTAATATCCAAGTGTTGTGAAATGTTCTGTGTGCCTGTTCCCCTTCAGTGATGTTGCATTGCAAGCAGCCAGAGGATTTGAGTATTTGCATTTCGAACTGAGACTTCTGCAAAGCTTTTCTTACAAAGATGTTTCTAAATTGGAATTTTGGAAACCTTTATTTCTGCAGCAAAGATGTACAGAGCAGAAGAGAGTAGAAAGTGTGATTTACATCCCTCACCCTCTTCTAAGTATATAACTATAAAAGAGGCTAAAGACATTTTTTGTTCTATAAATGACAACAAAATGATGCATCTCTTCTGGAACTAAAACTTGAAGGAAAGTATGAGGGAGAAGTACTCTCCTCAGAACTCAGTGTCTTTTCTTCTGTAATTTTACAAATTTAATTTTTAACGAAGAGAAAGTTTTCCATGTATGTTGGTGGTTATTTGATGGACCACACATAGAGTTAAAAATCAGATTTTTTCTTTTAAAAACATGTTTTATTATCCCCTTGGCATTTGCATTACTGTCTGCAGTGTCACAGTGTGAGGACATTTTGTGTGAGATCTAACTCCTCACTGTGCAGCTAGGAGAGAGAAGAAAGTGACCTTTGGGAAATTAGAAGGTACTTTGCCATGTTCCAGCTCTGAGGTAAAAGCTTGATGTAGTCAGCTAAGAATAGGTGGACTCAATCAAAACTTTTTTTCAAATTTCCTGTTGTGTCCTGCTTTTCCTGTCTGT
This sequence comes from Anthoscopus minutus, assembly GCA_013399455.1. Lineage (NCBI taxonomy): Eukaryota > Metazoa > Chordata > Aves > Passeriformes > Paridae > Anthoscopus > Anthoscopus minutus. The sequence goes on along the minus strand of VWYI01032612.1, from coordinate 65,358 downwards.
GCCAGCATTTCACTGGAGAAGAAGGATTGCTGGCCCTGGCCTGGGCCCAGGGCTGGCTCATCAGCTCCATCCCTGAACAGTAATTCATATGTCATAAAATGGTATCTTGGGTTTTTTAATTGAAACTTGTCTTGTAGGTAACACGCAGCTGGCACTGCAGATCATCAAGAGGAACCAGCTGCTCCCTTCTGTGAAAACGCTATCTGACATGCGAAAAAAGCCTGTTTTCCAGCCAGTCCACTCGATCCAGCCCATTCAGATGCCAGCTTTCACCACTGTTCAAAGGAAGTGAGGTTGTGCTTTAAACCTGCTGCTGCCCTGATCATGAGGGCTTGGGATTTTGTATATTTTTTTAACCTAGGACACCTGAATACCCCAACTGCTGGAGTGTGTTTGTTTATGTAAATTTTTAATAAAAGATGTAAACCAAAATATTTGTTTGTAGAGGTTATTTTGTGAATGATGGGAGGTTGGTACCTGCTTTGAATGGGAGTGGCAGTTAATTACAAAAAAAAACCAAACCATGTTATCCAGGTGTGTAATTCGGCTATTTATGAAGAGAATAGAGGGGAGAGCAGAGAGTGGAGAGAACCATTTACCTGAACTAAAGTGCTGCTGAAAGAGCAGGTGAGCTGGTGTTTTGACACATATGAGCCATGCTTTTCCTCAACAAAGAGGGAACCTGTTTCTATTAGCTTCTTTTTTTTTTTCCTCTCCCTGTCTTTTCTTTGCCCAACAGAAAGATGTAATGGTGCAGGTACAGAGGAAGCACGGGCCTGGCTATAAGAAGGAGGTTGGGTTTGGGGTGGTTTCTTGTAGGTTTTTTTTGGTTTGTTTTTTTTGGAGGGGGGAGGGTTGGTTGTTTTTTAATCTAGTTTACGGTGTAGAAGAATACCTCTTTAAAAAAAAAAAATCTGCCTTTTACTCCAAGGGAGATGGCATCATAATCAAGGACCCTCTGGTTACTTACTTGAGCACAGCATGGGAGGAGCCATCCTGCCTTGAGACCTAATACAGGCAATGAGATAACTGGAGCCCAGCACTCCTTCCACAGTCCCTCCAGGGCTCTTTTGTGCCATTTCAGCTATCCTGATAATCTCCAGGGGAGAGCTGAGCTACCACCTTATCTCCCTGTGCTGCTGGCATTGTACTTTGCCTCCAGCCAGCATCAAGAAGGTCCCTTCTCCAAGCAGCACCTAGGATTTGGGGCCTGCCACTTCTCAGTAACATGAGTGTGAGGGAATGCAGATGTGTCCGGGAGAGGAAGGCAGCAGGACAACCTGGGCTTTGTATCCATCATCTTGAAGAAACCAGCTGACAGAAACAGAACAGCAAGTGTATGAGAAACAATGTGCAAGTTGTGGAGTGAGCATAGGTATGTCTCCAGCAGGAAGCAGGACAGCAGCAAGCTTGAGACCTGCTACTCTCTCTCGTGTCAGATAACTGCCCGTCCTGCTTTTCAGTCCTTTCAGAATACAACCCAGTAGCCGCGTTTTCCGGTAACTTTTCTATCACTGCAAAGGTGCAATGCACCCATGTCCTCAGGTGGAACTTAGAAACACTAAGGATAAAAAAGTATCAGAAAAAGAAGGTAGCACTCACCTTTTGAAAGAAGGAAGAAAGGGAGCTGATACATCCTTTACGTCAGAGTAGATTGATTAAATACAAAAAGGTTCAAGATGCTCCCTGTGTGGTCTCGGGCCCTCAACAGAGACGATTCTTCCCCGCCCTTCCCCGCCCCCCCAGGAATGCGGGGCATTCACATGCAAAAGATGCTATGGCCGTGCCCGGGCTCGGTGAAGGATGCAGTTGTGTCCCAGATAAGGCACATCTTATCGCGGCCATTTGCCCGTGAGCCGCGGCCCCGGCTCTCCCCGCTCCCGTGCCCGGAGGCGGCTCAGCCCCCACAGCAGCGCTGCCGCTTTCTCGCTGCCCGCGGCACTGCCTCGCACAGAGGGGTGGATGAGTGGGGATGACGGCTTTCAGCTCTCATCGTTTACTATCAACAGAAAGGAAAATATAAATATCAAAAGGCATCAAGGGACGCAGCAGCCAAGGATCTGGCTTCCCCCTTCAATCCCTTTCCCTCAGTTGCTTTTAGTCTCTGGAAGGAAAGAAGGGAAGGTCAAGTAAAACGGGGAGCGCGAGCAGCCCAGGCTCAGCAGCGGGCTAAGTTAGTAAGGCCAATAATGCTTAGCAGTTTGGTTTGGGCCACGTGCAGAAAGAAAGGGAGCCTGTCTCTCTCCCCCTACTCTCCCCTTACCCTGGGATCTCCCCTGCAGCCACGCACTGGCTCATATTCCCACAGTAGGAGAAAGGGGGTGCATTCCCTTTTCTCCCACCACACATCACAAGCCTTGTCGCTGCCTCAGGACTGTTCCTGCACCATGGTCACTGCTGTGTTTCTCTCATTAGAACCTTTAGCTCTGCCCATGGGCCCGGCCCAAGGACTGGATAGCACTCACTCAGCAGTGCCCTGAACCATCTCCTGGTGTTCAGGGAGCTTCTGGGTTCGAGCTGTCTTCAGGAAGAGGGCACAGAGGAGCCAAGAGAATACAGAGTAATGCAGGAAGCTGGACAAACTCACTTGGGCAGCCTTTGTCCCCACCTCCACAGGGCCTTCTCCCTCCCTCTCTCCCTCCCCCTCCTTGAAGTGATCTCTGTACTCCGGACATGTTGCCAGCTGCTCCAGCAGGAAGAAAGCAAGGGCCTCATCAAGGATTTTGATGAATAGAGTGCAGCATGGTGCTGAGAGCCCTACAGTTGTACAGGCCCAGAAGACATCTTGGCTTTGAAAAGCTAAAGCAGCCAGCACTTCCAGAGCCTGGACTCTACCTCCACTGCTTGACATGATGGGAATTCAGTCAGTGGCTTTAATTCTCAAACCTTACTTGAAAAGCATCTTCCTATGCTTACCATTTCTTTTCAAACCTTTTCCAAGGCAGTGAGGAAAAAGGGCAGCTTTCCACTAGCAAAACTTTTGTTGACAGCCTGCCCTGTAAGATGCCAGAGAGACTTATTAAATAAATGTTCTGGAGGCTTTGCTTTATGCTGCCATGCAGAAGAAGCGTTTTCAGTAGCCAAGGTTAAGGAATAGAAACCTAGAAATGGACCTAAAAAAGTTAAACCAGAAACTTTCTAGCAAGATACTCAGGGGAAAAAGCATGCAGTTTCAAGCAGTGTGTTCAATATCACAACTCTTTCCTCCAGTTATGACAATGAGGACTTTTTCTAATAAATAGCATTGACAACTAGGAGGATATTTATTGCATCCTGGTGCATCCTTTTTTTTCTTTTTCAATACAAAAGAAGGCTTTTTCTGGGTAGTACAGAAACACACACACACAGAGTTGCCATGAAAAAAACCGCACATTTATTTGATTAAACAAAAATAAAATAAACTGCATAGGAACATTTTAAAGTCCAGAGAGACACTGACTTTGTTTTAAGGCTGCCAGTAGCTGATACATCGTCTCCTTGCTACATCCTTCAGCCTTCCCTATGGACCACAAAGATACATTCAGAAGCCTCCATTAACACAAGGGTTCTAACATTTTGTTCACTTATTCTATGTAAAAGTTTGCACATAACCTGTCATGCTTTCTTCTCTGCAGTACTCAACATCTGACAAGGAAAAGTTGTATCACTTTTTGTCCAAGTAGAAATATGATGCCCTTTTGAGGCATGGCAATTCTTGTCACGGCCTGCTTCATTCCCAATTAGATATAAAAGCTCTGAGCTGCTCATTAGAAGCAGAGCACTGCCTGTCCTCCTAAGATATTTTATTGTTGTTAGGAGAGCAGCATGAATAGTTACTAAACTAGAAAGAAATAACAGAAGAGGAAACTAAGAAAACAAATCAACTCAAGATGCCCAACATCCAAATGACAAGATCAGCCTGGATCCCGGTGCAAACCTGCACTGAGACAATGCTGCTTATAAATCAGGAGTGAAAATTTTGTAAGATGGGGCATACATCTACAGCCAATTAAGGGGGGAGGAGGAAAAAAAAGCATGTTTGACAATGGTTTCATGGGGCTGAGCTTCATTTTGTTCAAGGCTTGCAACTTCTATTTGAGTTAAATTGCAACCATGTGTTTCACACCCTCAACTCCTCCAAGGACCTGTGCACGAAGCGAGCAGGGCATGACAGGTAATGCACAGCACAAACAAGAGGTAAGAAACCCCCACCAATCAGGTGACTAAGCAAACCTTACAAACTAGTTAAAAACCTCTTAGTCATTTTAGAAAAACCAACAAAAAACAAAACAACCCAACTAGAAACAAAACTCAGAAACAGACATCTCTCCCTCTGAAGGAAAAACTACTACATTGTCTGAAAAGTACTCTACAAATCTATAAAAAGACTTTTTTTTTTTAAACTAGTCTGGTAGTTCAAAAGGAATTTACTTAACTACATCAGTACACAGACACTTAACATTCAGTCAGTAAGGCTCCATGAAAAGAGCTTAAAAAATTATCTACCTGAGTTTGTAAGTTGATACAATCATTAATAGAAGGTCTAAGACCATGCAGGTACACAAAGCATTTTTAGAACCATTATTGGTTGAAAAATGATGGAAAAGATGCCAGTCTGGCTTGTTAACCCGTAAGATCACTTAGAGACATCAATGTACATTTCCCACCATAACATTTACCAAACTCAACACAGCCTACTGTTATTAGGGGTCTCCTGTACCCACTTCTGCCACCCCTTAATATGAGCTGGGTGGGGACGGGGAAAGGACTTTTTTTCCTCCAGCAGAGTAGTCTGAAAATGTGCTTGTGCAACTTAACTCCACAGGTAAAACGAGGTACGTTGCACGTCACTACTTAACTTGCCTAAAATCACAAGACACTGGTTTTAAACTGCCTCTCCTGAGTATGTCTGAAGCTAAGCCGCCCTCCAGGAACAGGAACTTGATTGCATTGTCATGGTGGAAAAAATCCCATTGAGTCAAGCAAGCTACTAATACAATCACCAAGTCAATAAAATAAAAAACCAGGACCTTATTCCCTTCAAGCATTTGGTATAGCATCGTGTTTACAGCAATCATAACACCAATCCTCCCCAAACAGGACACATTGGTAGGCATGCATAAAAGTTTTTCTCTTGTAGAGAGAAGACCTAAAGGTCTTGCAGACATAAGAACACTGCAAATGAACATGAAGTATGTCAGATCAGCCAGTAGCATCTTAATACTGAACAAAAGTTTACACTTCCATACCTCGTAGTGAAACCTGAACAAACTTGGAAGCATTTCAGGTCTCAGTTCAGTTTGCCTGAACATTTGGTTTTATCTACAGATTCTCTAGCAAGGTCAGCTTAATATCTCCATAGGCAGGCAGCAAAAACAAAAGCAAACAAAAGCAAGCAGTCACCACGTAGCACACACTTAGTATCTCTGTTTCAATAAAAATGCTTTTCCAACAGGCAGGATGAATCCTTCCCCCAGGCAGATTCTCAACTATTTCCCAAACCTGTCTGATCCTAAATTGAGGTAGATGATTTACTTCTGCAAAGTGAGGTAGAATTTCAAGCAAAAGATAGTGGCATCTCTAGTTGTGCATTTTGTACCACAGCAAACTGGGTTTCAAACTCCCAAGGACTCAAAGACCAAAGGTACAATATTTGTCTAACGCAAGTACCAGTGTTCCTTTTTTATACAGTTCCAAACTGTTTGTCTAAATATCTCTACTTTTAAATACCCTATTACCTTTTGGCACCATTTGGCTTACACTCCTTTAAAAAATAAACAAAACTTTGGCACAATATTTTTTCAAACTAGAACTGAACAAAGAAATCTTCTGATCAAACTTATGGCAAGACAAGCCTATAAACCTGCTCTCTTCAGAAATCAATTTTGGTTTAACTGTAACAACAGACTGGGCCCGCTTTCCTTCAGTTAAAAGGGAATGCCACATCCAAGTGACCTGTTCTTTCTCCAAGGTTGGTTATGTCTAGCCCTAACACGTGCTAAGTTTTCAGGTGTTACCTTCCCTTCCTCACTTTCTTTAAAAGTTTCAGGTTTATGGGCTTCCTTAAATAAGTCATATTTTAAAGATACTAAATAAAAAGGAGCGAGATATGTGAAAGAACCTGCATTATCAAGTACTGAATCTGCTTCAGTTTGCTACTAAAGTTCCTGCTTAAATAATTCTGAGAAAGGATGAGATTGCTTTATATGCTGAACACCCAAACCAGCCACACTGATTGCTGATAACATTTTGTCAAGCAAAAGGTTTACAGAGAGCCACTGGTTTAACCTGGCATAGAGAAAATCCTTTGGGAGTTTCAAGTAGACAGCTCTGTCCCCCACATTTGCTGTTCCCCAACAAAGAGGCACACACTCACTTTACTCTTCTCCAGGCCATTTCCCCTAGTTAAGAAGGTTACTCTGGATGCTTGCTTGGTTTGCAATCCAGCTTCCAAGCCTTGCTTTTCCTCTCTGCATGCATGTATGTTATGATACTGGGGCATTAACCTGAGAACATGCATGGAAAAGCAGAGCAAGGTTTAAATCTCGTTTTAAGTATATTACTTTTTAATAGGCCTCTATGGGGCATCTGATGTTGGCATTGTATATTAGCACTACTCTTTTTCATTGCATATAAAACACTCCATTTTATAAGCTACACTATCACTTTTCAATGAGACCAAGTGTGCTTAGCACTATCTATCACAAAGATAAGGAATTCTTTTGGGTAGCTAAATAGTAGTGTTTTTAAAACGAAAAAGCTTCCCAACACATGAGGTCAAACACTCAAAGTTTGGTTTGCAAGCAAATCCCACTGAGTTAAATAGACAACAACTTAGGAAGAGTTCAAGTCATTCCTTTTCCTGACTGAGCTGGGCTGGGGGGTTGTGCAATGGCTCCATTCAAAACAGCAAAGGGCAACTTCAGTGTCTGTCACCTTCCACACAGTGCAGGCTGGAGGAGGTGCAGGCTGGAGGAGCAAAACATTCCTCCAGTTCAACACAATCCTGACTGCACACTTAGTTGCTTGGTGGGTTTTTGTGGGTTTTCTTTTAATGCCCAGAAAAACAACTCCCTTCTAGCCCCAGAGAAGGGCAAAACCCTCAAGCATTTAAGCACAGGAGCATTTCTAGGACACCTCAACACTGTCAGCCACTCTGGTCAAAGTATTTAGAGACCTGGCATTTTCATTAAGACATGACAGGATAAATGCAAGGACATTGCAGACTAAACATTAAAGCTTTTTAAACCAGTTTTCTTTGGTATCTAGATCTTGAAGGCTATTAGTTTTCACAGCCCAAGTTGCAAATAATTCTTGGGCTGAATAATACAAGACAACTATGGACTTCTGTCACAACTGTAGGCCACTCCCAAGAAGGGAGGTGTGTACACAGGCAGAACTTGCAAAACTTGAAGGTAAACTAGCTCTCTCTCATACACATTTTGTGTGGCCACAGAAATTTAATGACAGACACCTGTATAAAAGATTATCCTTTCAAGACTGTTTTTAAACCATGCCATCCTAAGATTAAGCCTAACTGAAACACACTGCTTTGAAGAGTTTGCTTCCTTGAGGCTTTGGCCGAAAGGCAGCACAGTTGTTCTATCCAACATAATTTTGGTGTTTTCCTCACCCTTCTTTTGAAAGAGGTTTTTCCATCTCATGAATCTTTTTTGTCTCTTTCTGGTCTTTTAGTTTAAGCCTCCTCTAAAGTGGCAGCTCTCTCTGTCTGCACACACCATTGGTATTTCTACAAAATCCAGAAAGTTAACACTCCTTGGAGGGGAAAAGCAGCAAGAAGGAAAGTGCACCCTGTGATTTCTCACAAACTTGTAAAGAGCTTTTCAACCTCAGGTCACTTTTGTGCATGGTGGCTGGCAGAGGGACGAACCCTTTCCTTGCAGGATGGTTAAGGCTCTTCAGACTTTTTGAAAACAACTATATTTACATTTCAGAGATCTTCTCTTGCAAACAGTAAGGTAAATCCCATGGCATTTCCAAACCCCAGAGTACTGACACATGAGGCATGTTCCATTGCAGAGAGACAGAAGAGCCCTCTGCTCCCCACTTTAAACAATTCTTGTTTGCCAACATCAGAGGGTGAAGCTACAGGTCTGTTGAGACCGTATCTGCATGAACAGCTAAACCAGATTGCAATAAATTGAAGAATAAAACCAAATCCTTCCAAGGACTCAAAGTCACATTTTGCTAAAGAAATCTCTATTCTCCCCAAAAATTTCTGCTTCTTAGAATACCTGTTTCTATATCCCCAAAAGGGCAAACTTCCCCTGCCTCCAAGCTTTTAAGGATCACATAGGTTAATTTTACACCGAATTCTTTGGTACTGCCCTGGGAAAAAAAGCAGCAAAGTTTCACCTTGATGCAGTTTGCCTTTAGCTGGTACTGGTAACTCTTTACTTGGATCTGTAGCCAGAGGTCCTGCAGCAGGGAGCTACAGGTCCACCCCACCCACCCTAAAAGCTACAGTAGATATTCCCAAAATCCTCAGGCCAGCTATTTGGGGAAGCCAGAAGATGAAAAAAAAGAAAAAAGATTAGTCACTGATAGAGTTATTGCAATCCTCTCTGAACAAACAAAACCCAAAACAAGACAAAGCAAAACAACTGTTGACTTCTCCAAAACACACCCTGAATCTCCAAAGCTGTGCTTATTTCTTACTTTTGGAAAAAGGTACCACTTCTGTTCTAACAAACTCAAAAGTTATTCCCTTAAAGTTTCTCTATAGGGAGGGGCAAAAACCGCTAAGTCATTTCACAAGAAAGTAAATCAAAAGGGTTTGATTTTCCCTGTTTCATTGCTCCTCTTAACCTATTTTGTTACCTAGATTGGGGGCACTGATAAAAAAAAAAAACCAGCAACTTTTTTCAAACTAACTTAGCTTTCAAGTGAAAAGGGGTAAAAACGAAATTCTCAATGACAGGATACATTAAAGGAAGCCATGCTTTTTATCTAAACTTTACAATGACTGCACTAAACCACTAAAATAAACAATTTGGTTTAAACTTAAAGAATTTTTGTGCATTTTCATTAGCTTCACTTTGTGCTGTTAAATTACTGTGTTTCAGTAAAAAAATACACAGAAATGCCAAAAAAGATGCAATCTTGCTCTTCCTGGCGAGTGAATCCCACTCACTTTCATAAAATGTTTAAAGTTGTCTGGGAACAAGATGCTGTGCTCGCCAGTAAATCAAACACACTGAGGTATAAAAAGGAGAACAGGAAAAAGTTCTCTGCTGCAGCAGCAATTCCAAAAAAAAACCCCAAAAACAACCAAACAAAAAAAAAACCAAACAAAAAAAAAAAACCCAAACAACCAAACCAACAACAACAAATGTCCCTCCCTCCCATGTCCCCACCCACAGAACTGCAGAATGGTCAAGAACACAAATTTTCTACAAATACCTACTACCATTTTCTCCATTTTAAAAGTTACAGCGCCTTTCTTGGCTTAGTCTAACAGAACTCACCACACAAACCACCTAATGTGCACAGCAACACTTGTTTGTGCATGAAACCCCATTGCGGGGAGAGAGGTAAAACGTTCTGAACTATGAGTATGTGGGGATGGGGAGGGAGTGAGAAACCAGGAAGGGAAGGGAGGACAATGAGGTAGATAGAATTCAATTTTACAGGCTCACTCCCTGCAGAAAAGGTAAGTACATTCATCTGTAAAAAAATTAAAGATGAGGTAGGTTTGAATTAACGTTGTATTTTTTCATTTTCTCTTAGAAGAATTTCCCTGAGACAGTTTCTTCCTAATTCAAACACAGATTAGAAGACGAGAATTCGATTGTTTCCAAAGTCGACCACAACAATCATGCCATCAGGGGTGACAGCGATACCTGAAGGACGGTCCATCTGACCAAAGCCGCTTCCCTGAGTGCCAAACTTGCATAAGAAGCTACCATTGGACTCAAATATCTGCACCCGGTGGTTCCTGGAGTCGGCCACGATGATGCGCCCTTCCTGATCCACCGCCACTCCCTGTGGGCGCAGGAACTGGCCGTTGCCCGTGCCCTCGGAGCCCAGGAAGCGCGCTGACTGGCAATCTGGATGGATGACCAGGAGGCGATGGTTGTTGAAGTCCGTCACTACCAAGTGGCCCTCGTGATTGAACGTCACACCTCTGGGGGAATCAAAGTGCTTCCAGAGTGCCCCTTCGAAGCCGTACTTGTTAAGGAACACGCCGTCGGGCCCGAACAGCTGAACGCGATGGTTCCTCGTGTCAGAGACCAGGATCTTGCCCTCTGCGTTGACAGCCACATCCCACGGGTAATTGAACTGCCCGTTCTTCGTTCCTTTCTCCCCAAACTTCAGAATGAACTGCCCCTCGAACGTGAAGATCTGGATGCGATGATTGTCCTTGTCGGCCACGATGATCCTACGCGAAATGTCACAGGCCACGCCAGCGGGCCGATCGAACTGGCCCGGCCGGGAGCCCAGCGTGCCAAACTTGTGATGGAAGGTCCCGCACGGCTTGAACACCTGGATGCGGTTGTTACTGCGGTCGGCGACGATGATGAAGCCTTCTTTGTCAACGCTGACCCCCCAGGGGCGGCAGAGCTTGCCGTCGCTGTCTCCCTCGCTGCCGAAGGACAGCCCCGGCAGCCCGATGCCGATGTAGCTGCGCCCAGACTTCACCACCACTTTGAAGGGGCTGTTCTCAATGTGCTGGTTGCACATCATCACGGACACCAGGTGCTCTCCCTCCAGCTGGGGACGGTAGCTGACCAGGTAGGTCCCATTCTGCTGATCGCTGACGTCTGCCCCGAAAAGGTTTCCATCTGGGCCCATGACCACTGCAGAGATCATGTCACCCCCCGAGAGGCGAGGCTCCCCGTCGTGGTCGTAGCCCATCACGGTGAACGAGGCCACCTTGCCCTGCAGTGCACGCTTGAGACCTTCCCCCGTGGCTTTGGTCAAGGGAGCAAAAGCCCCGCTGCTGACAAAGCCCATTGATTTGATGGCCATATACAATGCCTGGTCAGGGGGGGTGAACATGATCCTGTCATCTTCCTGTGGCTGGAGAAGGCCTCTGACGTTCTTCAGCTCCTGCACCTGAGCCAGCATACGGTCCCGAGCCAGAAGAATATCCATGGTACGACCCTCCTCCAGGACCTGCTGGACAGCACTAATGGTGTTATCCAGCTTGTTTAGGTTCTGACGCAACTTTTCAACTTGCAGGTAGAGTGACTTGGCCTTGACTTGGCGAATCTTTTCCACCTTGTGGGAAAGAGGGGAGAGAAAAGCACGCTTACATCAGGAAAGACAGATCACAACACAGATTTCCATCAGTCTCCCTACTACATAAAAGCCAGATGGACACTTGTTAGTTATAGCATGCTGACACAGCTGTGAAACAAACCTCTAAAAATCATGATGTAGACAAGAAGAAACAAGGAAAACCAATTACTTATCAAAATTTAGGATTATTAGTCTCTCCTACCCTCCAGGCAAAACCATACATTCCTACTCTGCAGATCTGCTGCATCAGAGTGACATTTGAAAGTAAGAATCTCTTGCTTACTAGTAATTATTTGCTTCCTCAAATGCTATTCTGTTTTCTAGTTGCAATGTACTTGACAGATCATCCAAAGGCACATGGCATTCAACCCCCAGGGAGAGCAGAAGTTATTGCAGCCTCTCAAGAAGAGCAGAGGTTGAGGCTTCACCAACCAGAACAGAACTGAGACCAATTTCAGAAGGTGGGTTGCTGTCCCATGGAGCTGAGGCTGGAAGTCAGCATCAGCTAAAGCATGTGGGCTCCTGCCCATGTCACTCCCCTGCCTGCCAGAACTGTTTCTGTGTGACTGGATAATACCAGACATCTTTCTCCAGGGATTTTTAGGGTCCAATTATTTTAATATTTTGTTGTAAATAGTGGCAGTCATGCTGAGCTTGTGCTTTAAAACAGGATGCTTTGTAAATGTCACATCAACCAACACAGAAGGTTGCCGTGCGAAGTTGATGCAAAAATGTCTGTTTTGTAACTCACCTGTATAAGCCTGTGTCTATCTTTACTTGTGAAAAAACACTTTGAACCATCTGGCAAAGACACCTGCTTCATAAAACCAATATAACATGTCTTTCTTTTATTGTTGCAAAAGTACATTTCCTGATGTCTGAATACTTGCTTGGCCACAGAGCAATATCTGGAATGCATTTTAGTGAAGGAAGACTCAGTGTCTGAAGACTCCTTGGTTAGACACAGACTAGATAACATATGTACAAACATGCTATAAGTTGAGGGGTGTAGGTTTTATCAAGCTGTAAAAAAAAAAAAAATTGAAGATGCTTCTTCCAGTAGTTTTCCAAGACAAATTACTGATCTTAGGTCTCAGCTTAATCCTTAGACCTAGCTCTAGTACACAAAATTGTTATTAGCATGCTTGATACAAGAGCTTGATAGACTGAGTTTGTTTTGCTAAAATCATTTACCACCACCGTGTCTCCTTAAAACAATGTTTTCCAGCTTGAAGAGAACTTGCTCTCAGTGCAGATATTCCAACAAAGTGCATTTGTATAGCACCATAGGATAAAAAGAATTTAGGGGCAGATCTTCTATCTTCTGCACTAGGAATACCTTAAGAGAGGCAGCTACCAAGCTTCCTGCAGAGGGTTAACAGTGAAAAGTGAACTCATCTCCCTCAATCCAAAACTTCAAAAAGCCCAGCATTCAAAGTACACTAACTATATAAACTACAATTTTAATCTTGCTGCTGACTCTTATGAAAGAAAACAAAACTTCTCTTGCAGGGCACTGTGACCACTGAATTACTTTTCTGGAATAAGAAACTTGCCTGTTACTTCCCCTCTGAAAATACCACGTATGCATTGTGGCTGAAATGAGCCCATCAGTTCAGAATTGTGCAGATCCTCCTGCTGGAGAATACTCTTTTCTTATACCAGTTCAAAAAAAAATAAATAGAGGGAGGATGCTATCTTGATTGGCAGCAAAGGTTTTTAAGGGCGGGGACAGTGAGTTTGTCTCACAGAATTTCTACTAGCCTTTCTAAAACCAAAAGGACAGGATGGGGCATACAGCTTTGCTCCTGTCCTTAATGAGGGATTGTAAAAGCCAGTTCTACCATGCACCTAATTCTAGAGTAGCACATTAAAGACGTTTTGAAGACATTGTTTAGAGGGTATCTCCACTTGGGGCAGCTGCTGGGCCAGCAGAGGGAGTGCCCAGCCTGCCTGTAGGGCTGTGTTACTCTGAGGATCCAGCAGCCCCTGCAAAAACCACACCTGCGGGTCCAGTTAAGGAAAACTGGTTTCCAAGTTTTCCTTGGATATCAGAATCTGGCTGTGCAGTAGTTTGAGTATTTTTTCAGTTTGAAAAGCACTTGTCAGCAGTACAAACACAAATGTAAGGGTGCCTACCTTCCAGAGCAGCTCACACTCCCGCTCTTCCAAGGCCTTCTTGTGTCTAGTGGTCACTACTTTGACTTCAGACTGTACCACCTTCGCTTTCATCTCTACTTGCTCTGCCACAGCCTGGGCCTGTTCAATACTCAGCTGGGGAGAAAAAAGACAAACACATATAAAGCTCGACCAAACTAATTAAAAAATGCATCAAAGGACTGCTGCTTATATTTCACTATGCCTTCAGGTAAAGGCATAAAGTGACAAACTCACTTTCTCACTGGACCTTCACACATTCCATTCACTGCAGCCTAAAAACTGACAAGATTGTTTAAATACAACTGTTACATGGAGTTTACACCTTCATTGTGCCTTGCACCAACACCACAGCACTAAATTCCCTGTACAATTTCAGCAAGCAGCTAATATGATGAACAATAGACTTGCACAGAAATTCATACTCATGTTTTCTTCTATGTAGGGAACCCAGTTTTTCTACCCCCTGAAAATGGTTCAGATTGTTGTTGTGTGATGGGTCTGCTTCAAGTGAAAAATGACACTGTAGGGAACAGACACTGCATTGCATATGCATTTGAGCTGCCCCCTAACAGTATGGAGATAATAAATTTTAAAAGATTAAACAAAATACAAAAGGTTATCAGTAAAAAGTGTTCATATAGTTATCCACACCTTGGGTAGAGACCAAATTATTTCTAAAATAATCTTGCGATGTAAACACATTCTGTAGTAGTATTCTACAGAATGCACCCACAGAAAGAGTATGTCTCTCTTTCTCCCTCAAATTAAAAATGTTTTCCCCAAAAAATCCTTTCTAAACTACTCCCAAGTTTCACAAAACATTACAGAAAGGGGCATAAAAACAAAGACCAGGCAAATCTAAAGGATCAGTTCCCAATGGAACAGGTTCAATAGCAATGGCTAACAATTTTTTCAACACCTTTGTCATACAGCAAACCAGCAGATAAACCTATGACCCTCAAAGACATTAAAAAGATAGTAACTTATTAGTTACAAAATTCTAGAGAAAAATGATGGCCTGTGAAGGTATTCAGCCTAAAAAAGAGGGAGGTTCTTACAAGTATAGATATACCTGAAGGGCTGGCACTGAGAGGTCAGAGCCAGGCTCTTTCCTGTGGTGCCCTGAGACAGGACCAGGGAATGGGCACAAACTGAAATGGAGGTTACCGCTGAACATTAGGAAACATTTCTTTTTCTTCAAAAATGCAGGCTTATTGAAATCAGCTAAAAAGGAATTTAAAGGCTTTACCATACATTCAGAACCTTCAGGAAGATACCCTCATTTTAATTGCGTGTATGAGGAAATACAATCTAAAAGCCACCTGCTGCAACCATCTATGAACCACCCAATGTGATCCAGCATCATCTAGAAAGTCAGACAGTACATTGCCATCTTTCATTGAACAGCTGTTAGTATTTTTGAACTCTTGGTTCAGCAGTATCTAATTTTATGTCAACAACTGGAACGCTAAAACATAAAAACTTAAATATAGTGTTACTTGGACATTTTCATTCCAGGTAAGTTATTTTCATACAACTAGCCTGAACTAGACTTATTCTTCCAGGTCACACAGGAGATCCTTTTCTTGAAAGTAAAAGGAAGACTAACTTGGCCAGGTGATTGCTCTCTGGAGACAAGCTGAAGACACCCCTGACAAAACAACATTTCTATCTTTACTCCAAAGAATTCCCCTGCAAACTGTCAGGGGAATACAGGAGTGCTACTTGACAG
Organism: Anthoscopus minutus; assembly: GCA_013399455.1. NCBI lineage: Eukaryota > Metazoa > Chordata > Aves > Passeriformes > Paridae > Anthoscopus > Anthoscopus minutus. The sequence goes on along the minus strand of VWYI01032612.1, from coordinate 50,222 downwards.
CCAGCCTGCAGCCCAAGGCTCAGTTAGAGGAACAAATCTTTCAGCTCTTCCTAGAGTCATCTTCACCACAGCTTTAATAGGCAAGGTCTTCCAACTCACAGACAGCCTATATATCCCAGTCCCACTAGAGGCTGCCCTGCCCTCTCACAAAGCTTCTGGCAGGCAAAGACGACAAAAAATGAAAATTTCATTACAACATTTAGCAAAGTAGACACAAAGTCACAACTGGCCAGGGATTAAGACTTCATAAAAGCCACTAGGCCTCAGATCTAGCTAGAAAAGGCCACACATACAAATACTGTGCCTCTATCACCTCTTCTTTACCATTCAAATACAGAAATTGCCCTATGGCATGGAAAAAGCATCAATTTCTTCCAAAACAGACCTGGATTCTCATCTAGTACAGAAAAACACCTTCCTTCTCTTGCGAAAAGGAAGAGGTATCACCTTGAGAAGTGTCAGGGAAACTATCCAGTCATTCCAATTTTAACAATGATGTCTGTGAAAGCATAAACATCTTGATTTACTTATTTTTTCTTTTTGTACTCAGTATTCATTTAGAACCATAAGATATACATATATATATATATACACACACATCCCTTATAACATCTTAGAGATAAGAGCAATTCCAACTTCCTTCATTAATCTTGACTAAAACCAGAGTCCACCTTTCAAGAACTCCATCATAGCAGAAGCAGCAGCAATTCCCTGTGGATGCTGTGATCTTTCAGCTATAGGAACCAGTTATTCAGAACTGGTTGTCTACTCGTGCCATCATCTGGATTTATTTTTACTTGCTCAAGTATGAACAGCTCAGATCAGCACTGTGTGGGATGCCCAAAGTGCTAAGATTCTAATATCATCCAGGATATTGGTGAAGTTTTGGTAAAATTCAGAGGGTCCTGCACTCTGCTAAAATAAGCTAGAACAGCCTAGGAAGGCTTACCAGCATCCAACATGCAGAGGTATGACAGAGGGAACAGCAACAGCAAGTTATCTGTATCTGAAGCAAAAGCCAAGGGCATTAAATACAACTTTTGGGAGTCCTCTTCACACAGAAATCCCTTGTTCACTTTGTTTACTGTAAGATGTCAGAGTTCTGCTGCAAAAACTCACTCCTTTTCTCTATAGAATTTGCCTCAGAGGTCAGCTGTATGGGAAGCATGTTAAGCAGCAGTGTTTCTTGCTCTGGTCAGACACCACACAATCTCTTAAACAGTAAACATTTGTAAAGTAAAAATAGCTTTTATGATGCTCTCTCTTCATGGTACATCATAATTTTTCCAGCGCTAGTGAATTTGATGGTCAACCAGTTCACACACTTGGGAGACAGAAGACAAGGCCTCTGTTTATCCAAGAATTGTGCTGGGTTACTGAATGTGAGATGGAGAACAACTGCTTTGTTTCCTGCTGTTGGCCAATAAAGTAAATCATCCATTTGCAGCTGCACATCTCCACTTGTGGGTTCTCAGGGCTCTAAAGATGGCCAATAACACCCCCCCATTCTATCAGAGATGTCACCAGGGTCTTGTGTTTGTTAAAAACAAGTGAAAACAAGTAGTGTATCTTGTAAACTTGAGGGGTAAAACTGGTACTCCCGATTCCTCAAGAGTAAAATTGAAGTAGCAACAGCCAGTCCTTGTGCAGGTGACATGTTCCAGGAGGCCACCACATGAGGAAACAGAGCTTTCAGTAAGGCAGACAAATATGTTTGCATGAAGGAGAGCAATTCAGACATCCATCACTAGCTACTGCTACCAGCACATTCCAGTTTTCAGTAAAAGGTGACGGACAAAGTTGTATCGGAACCTGGGTGTCCTTTACAAGCTCCCTTTAGGTGGACCCCTCTGTGAGCTCTCCTTTATCTATATTTTGCCATCTGAGGGCAAAACCAGTGATGATGTTGCTCCAGTGGCTACAGCAACTGATGGCACAACACGAGCCTATGAAGAAACCAACTGCAAGGGTCAGCAGTAGCAGGGTAGCATTATAGAACCTGGCCATATTTCTGGATTTCTGGATATCCATGCTGACTACAGAGGTGCCCAAATCAGGACTTCCCATTTTGTAGAATGGCAGGATTCAGTATTTTTTTGTATTTCCTGTCTTCTGTTGAACAGTAGGAACTAGAGCCTCAAGTTATTAAAAAAAACCAAAACTCTATGATTCCATGTTTACCTAAATATTCCTATGGAATATTTAATGTTCTAGACTCCCAAGTTTTCACTAGTTCTGCTTCTTTAAATGAAAAAAAAAACCCACAAGCATAAAATGCTCAAGGAGAAAGAAAAACTGTCACAAATCTTGTGTTCTGAAGAGCTGCGACAGGCGTGCTGATGCCCTCACTGTGTGGTTTCTGCTGTCTGATATTAAATTAAATCAGTATGTCCACAGTTATGTCCACACAGCACAGTTATTTGAAGAGGCTAAGTCAAGTCCCTGAAAGAGCAGGGCCTGTTAATCCAGATGCTGAGCCATGATGCTAGATCACACCAGTTTAGTCCAGGAATTTATCCAGCTGCAGCACAACACACCACACAGTGGCAGCACCATGAGGTACATAAAGGCTGCTTATAGTAACTGTACGGCAGGTCATCAATACTGGCTTGCATAAACATCTGAAAAAGTCCCTAGGATTTTTTTATTCCATCTATCTAAAGACTGGAGGGAGGTATAACTTTTCAGGCATTAATTCTGACATTTCCCAATCTCAAGTTTTCCAATGAAGATGCAAACCTCTGGAGAGAAAATTAATTCAAAGGAAAATTTTGGTTCTACTGGGTAATTCTTCAGTATTTGAGGGGTGAATGGACCACAGGTATTGAATAAAGAACATTAATATACACTTTCCTACCTCAGTATGGAGGATTTGCTCTTTAACCATTAAGGAGTTTAAGACTAAGTTAACCCTACTGAGAGGGGAACAAATAGCTGAGATGCTTCTTTCTTCTCTGACAAACTCTTTTCTGGATTTTAAAAGCCCATTAAATACAAAAAATCCTGAAGGAACCTTTTTGGGATGTCTCAAGTTAGCGCTCTTCCATCAAATGGAAGGTGCTTTCAGTTCCTTAAGGCATAAAAAGATACAGTGGGCTTGTTTCACTGAATTTTTCCAGTACTTATCCAATACAGTGTCAAAGCAGGATAAAACAACCAGGATATAGCAGCTGGCTTTCTACAGCATCAAGAACTGGATACAAACTTTCTAATGTTCTCAAACTAGAAAAATAAACTCGAAGATCCTATATAATTGTAGTGAAAGGTACCAGGATTAACAAGCAGTGAATTTGCAGCTATAGCACAAATCTCAGTAGCTGGAACAATTTAAAGGTTTCAATTTAAAGGTTTGTGTGTAACACACTAAAACATCCTCACTTGAAGTTCCTCGCAAAGATAATTTTAAAAGAAGCTTTGATGGAGGGCAGGCTAGAGGCCAGGTTAACTCATGCCAGATACAACTAAACAATCATATTGGTTTATGCTGCAAGAACAGACTTTTTGCCTACAGTTTTAGGCAGAACAGTAGTTTGGACAGTGACACATGTCAAATCCATCTTCCCCAACAACCATCTGCTCATGTGCTGCACTGAGGAACTCACAGAAATACCACACAAAACAATGACTAAAAGTACGAAGATATTCAGCCTCCTGATATAAATCCCAGCTTTACCAAAGCACAATTGACTCCATTTTGTTCAGCAAGCTTCATTTCAGATTCTCAAACCTGCAAGCTTGACTTCAAAGCCATGCACAAGGCTGCCTGAGCTAACTCAATGTGACAACCCCAGAACGATCCCTTGCAGCACAGCAGTGCCATCCTTCTCGGGTATCGGCCTCCCAGCAGCACAGATCCATATGGCAACCCACAGGGAAGCTCCCACTGAAGGGCAGAGGCTCAAGGCAACAGATCAGCTTCCTCCTCTGGCCAGAGTTTCCTACAGTGCCCCCTTGCCCCCTGTAAAGGTGCTAATCTATTTCATACCGCTTCCCCCACAAATTTGAGAGGGAAGCTCCTAAGCCTTTCACGACAGATAAGAGAGCAGCTCTCACTATGTTCTGCACATGCACACCAGGCAGTGAGAAGCTTGCATGGTCAAGCACGCCAGAAAAATCAGTTATAGGCTCAGCTAAGAAAGAATTTGTTTTCCAATAAACCCACCTTTTAAGACATCTGAGATGAACAAATTAAAATGTATTTTAACATGTTCACCTGGAAATTGACCCTAAATGAACACGAGCACGCAGTGCTTTAGTGTTATGCAAGTGCATTAGATTACATGCATACATCCATCCATATATACAGTTACACACGTATAGATGTATTTTAAGAAGGTGACATTTTGAAGAAGCCATCTATCTTTCACCATAACAGATTTACGTTCAGTTTGTGACCTAGTCCTTGGAAAAAATTCTGAAAGAAGACAGCTAAGTGTGCACTTTCATGAGGTAAAACAAGGCAGCGGGATACACTCCCCATATAGAACAGCAGCAGTCCTGATTCCTCCCACATCATTTATCCAGTGTCAACTTTGGCTTTCATATCACCCTGTGAATCAATCTGAGTCTCTGAAAAGGCTGGAAAAGTATCCCAGCCAGGAGTATAGCTTTCTGCTGAAATAAGAGAGAGTCCCACCAGCAACCCAGTTGGATGTTGCTGCTTCATTCCCTGGCACCATCAATAGTCCTTGAAGCACTGCAGTGAACCAGCCAAGGGGCTGACCCAGCCAAAAAGTAAACCCACAGAAAGGCTACTCTTTCAGCTGGATCAGTTCACCCCACAGGCACAAGTTCTCATGTAAAAGACAGGCTTAGGAATGCAGGCCAGGACCATCATAGCACAAGGAAGCATGGAAGGCTTTCCATTGCTGCAGAAATATCACTGAGGAGGGGGAAAATAAAACCAACAACTTTCTTGCTCTCAGGCTTGCTCTTTCTTATAGAAGACTTCAACTTCCTTGAAAAGTGAGGTTTGGACTCTTCTGGAGTGACAGACTACATCAGGCTTCAGTGGATCAAGAGGTTGAAATGTATCCCAACTCACAGCATTTTTTTAAAGTCTGAAAAACAATCTTTCCTCCAAAGCCACAGGAAGAGCTTAAATAAACATTTCTTCCTAAAAGCCTTCAACTTTGGTTAACCAGATACTCTCCAGCCAGTTGACTCATGGCTTGATTTCCTCTCTCCTGCTACGCCCTTCAAATTCCACCTTTTCCCATTTACTCTCAACTACCCCTCCTCATCCATCCTCAACATCTTCTGTCAGGGAAGCTATCACTTTCAGAGCCTATTAAGAAAGAGTTTATGGCACAGCAGCATGTATCATTCTCACTAAGAAGTGTTACTACGACATATTACTTTTCAAGCCTCTCAGAGCTCCAATCTTGTGTTCCTCATTTTACAGCTTGTACTGGCATTTTATTCTCTGCTGACTATTTTCATACTTTTAACAAAACCACTCAAACCAATTTATTTTAATTTAGAGACTACTTATTTTAGAGTTTGTTTTGAATTCATGCTGACAAGCTGTCTCCTCCCTAGGATAAACATATAGCTTCACAGTCATATTGTCCCAAGAACAAGGAGAGCTCTGCTCCATGAAAACTTTGAGTTGAGCATCTCTGCTTTTAACAGTATCACATGTTCTTCTGGTTGCTGCTGATGTTGGAGTAGCTGCCTTGGACTGAACAATTTTCCCATTCCTGCTCATGCACACAAAGATTTCCACTCTGGTAACTTTATCACTGATCTGTTTGCTCACTACTCTTCTTTTTCTGTGCAGTGGTCCAGATTAAAAACCCCACTAAAGTAACGAAACAACTCAGTTCTTGAAAACATGGTTCATTTTACAGATATTTACACAAGCTGCTCAGGTAATACTTACAAGACAGCCTCTTAACCTGGACAGCTATGGCCAGACCAAGGCAAAGCTGCCATTGCTTGTTTGAGTTACACAAGCATAGCCAGCAGCACACAACTTTTACCTGTACCATCAAGTAACAATCAGCTCACCACAATGGCAGGAGCCTCCAGCATAAAAGCCAGAAAGAGATAAGGGAGGAATGAGCAAAGTAAACTCAGTGGGAAGAAAATCAGGCATAAAAGCATTTATGCAATAGTAGCAGAGCGGTGCTCCATGATCTCCTGCTAGCTTCTACTCCAAAAAATAGTCCTTAGATGATTTAGCTGTACCAGTTAGACGATTAAGAACCCTAGAGGTCAAAAGCAGTAATTTAATTACTAACAGGCAAGCCCTTGTCTAGGACAGTCTAGAGAAATTCAGAACACTGCACCAGTGATTGTCTTTAAAGTAGGGTAATTCCTTCCTTCTTGTCATTTTGGGGATGTGTGAAACGTTTCAGTATGGATAGTGCTGAAGAACTTTATAACCCAGTTTAAAACAAATCTTGGAAGATGCTATGTTTTCCAGGATTCTGCCTGAAGCTGGAGTGTAAAGTTAGCCATCCAGTTCCAAAAACTTGTTGTTTACTGTGCTGGTGTAACAGGCTAATATCAGAAGCTGAAAGAAAATGTCAACAACTGATTACTGTCTATACCAATAGAAACTGTTTTCATTCCACTGATGCAAAGACTTAATGAGAGATTAATTAGTTGCTCTTGTCTCACAGAACAAGCTTAAATCCCTCATTTACTAGAAACAAGCAGCAAAGGGAAGACAACGAACTTTGGATTATTTTAATTATTGTTTATAGCTTGCATGTGCCAGGAAAGAAAGCTCACCCAATTCGGAAAGTAAATTAACTCCCTATCCATGACATTCTACAAATGCTTACTCAAAAAAAAATTTTCTTAGTAGTTAAAGCATATAATGCTGAGTTTTGTAATACTCAAATTTATGCTAACAAAACTACATGGCAGCAGGTGTGGAGTGAAGCTTCCCACTATACCCATCCAGTCTCCCTATAGACAGAACTACTACTAATGTAATATCAAAGCTACCACTAGGTATTACTGAGCAAAAGTAAGTATCTACACATCACAGCAGTTTAATTCCCCATGAAAAGTCCTTCTCTAGTGTGAAGCACTGTTCTACCTTCTTTCCAGGCCTTGCCAGGTATTTATATTTGCTCTACAAAACACAGTGGAGGTAGAACACAATAATAGGCAGAGTGCGCATCTGTGTGTGCAGAGCAATTTTCACATAGAGATAGCTCTAGTTCCTCTGCACCTGCAGGTTAAAGAATTTCACACCAATCCAGCAGCTGATTAGTATTTAGTATTTGGTGGCAACATTGAAGACTTAACAAGAGTCAAAGGTAGGTAGAGTGCTAGAAGCTATACAGGCAGGAAGATGCTCAAAGTCTCCGTTGTAAAAACAAAACAGGTTTGGCCCTGCCACACAAGAGCTGAGCTTTCTTGAAATGCTTCACACTCAAGTGCATTTGTACAGAGTTTCATATATATTGTGATTTACATGACAGGATTATGCTGCAAGAATGCAAAACTCATGTAACAGCAATTTATTTTCAGCTCCACCGCCACTTCTGTCAGAGATCTGAGAAAACAGAAGGAGTGAGAAGACTGACAGCAGAAGCAGAAAGCTTTCTGTCTTGACACCTTGCCCTGTAACAGACAAGCTGGGGGGGAGAGGGGGGAGAAGAAGGAGGGGGAAATAAACTACTCAAGTTGGGAGTATCTTACTTGAATAGCCTGTCGTCCTTGCTGAGCATCTGCCAGGAGCTGAATGGTGAGAGTCCTGGAGTCCTGTAGGGCGTCTTGGAGGTAGATGAAGCTGTGACCCACATGTCGTCCCATGGTACATTCCCGACATATGGGGACAGAACAGGTATCACAATAGAAATGCAGTACCTGGAAGAAGGAAAAAAAAATTCTCACTACATAAAGAAGAATCAAAAAGAAAACAGAGCCAGGATGGGGGGTGGGCTGGGGGAAATTCCAAAAGCTCAACTATAAAGGAGATGGTTAGGGGCAGCAGCAATAGGCAATGACTTCACAATAGTTTCTCCACAGCTATCCTTCCCAGTAAACTCCAAATCATGCCCTAACAGTTAGATGGAAGTGTCATTGTTTTCTTTGCAGTACAATACTAGGAAGAGTGTCCACATCAGCTCCTTTTAAGAGCGGAAGCCATCTGCCAACACTTACAGATTGGAGATGGCATCTATGGCAAGTTTCAGGTGAAAACTTTTCCTGAAAATACAAACACCAAATTCTCTTAAATGGGCCATTCAATGATCAATACACTGGAGAGCTGCAACACCAGCACACCCACTTCTCACAAGGGGAAAACCAACCATGCATGCCAAGAACTATCCTCTCTTTTCAAAATATGCAAATTCCTTACATTCAGGACAGCAACAATATTAGGCAAAAGTCCCCCCTGCCACTTCCATCAACAAAGCAAAAAACCTTTGCTATGACAGTGTTTTCTGTGCTAGTGATGCTGATGAGATGCTTGAGTTGGAAAACAAGACTGGAACTTTATCATGCCCATCAGAGCATTTGAATGCTACAGTGACCTGTGGGTAATCACTAAATCCCCGTTCTGTTCACAAAGCACTTCCAAACCCTGTATTCAAATCACAACTTAGACCAAGATGTTAGCCTAGAGATCTGGATCCATTCATCAGCCATAGCCGCTCCCATTCCATCCAGTAGAGGGAAGTAACACACAGAAACAGCAATTCCCATGGAAGCCTGTTTTCTTAGAGGGAAGCAGAAACCAGCTCCCTTAAGGTTTCATTTCCAAAGATGCAAATGAAGGAGCACAACACTCCAACACAAGACAGTTCTGTATTCAAGTCTTGCTCCTAGCTACACACAATATTTTTCTTCGAGTGTAATAATAGAAAATCTATATTACCAACGGCACGTGGTTTCCTACTACGAACAACTTTTCATCACAAGATATTTGAAGTCTACCTCACAGAAAGGAGCAAGAGCAGAACAAAGATTGGACAAGTGTTTTGATATGCCAGTCTTCTCCCAGCTGTCATCCAGACACTCCCGACTCCAGCTAACAGCTCATGATATGGCACATAACATCCCCCTTTCCCTTCTCCCTCAAAAGCAAGGCAAAGGACAGGACAGGTGATTCCCCTGGATTGCCTAGGCTGCATAGAGTGACATTTTAAGCTCCTACATGTGCAACAGCTGAAGCAGTATATGGACTAATTTCTCAAAGGGGTATGTGTGTGTTCGTGTGTGCATGTCAGATTTTACTAAAACCTGCCCTTTTTTTTTCTGAAATTAAGTTTTGCTGTAGGGAAACAGGAACAGACTTATGTTTGCTTCTGTTCAAACACTATATCCTCAAGCAGTGTCCCAGATTCCCACTTTTCCAATTAAAAATGCCTTGGGTCTGAAATGCATTGTTAAAACACATCATCTTCCTCAGCTAGAGGGATCCTTGTCCTTTCACTGCGGTTGACCAAATATGTATACAATGTTCACTTGCACATGAAGTTCTGTAATTTTTCTGTGGAAATTACAGGGAATGTTTATTACATGTTGCTGAATAACTCCGCTCAAACAACCGAGAAGTTGAGAGAGAATGAAAACCAAGACAAGGTATCGAGTTAAGTCATATGAATCTGATATACTTTAAAAACATACAGCAGGGATTTGGGGCCTCAGTCAAGCAGAGCAGCTGAAAAGAAAATGGTGACCATATGAACAGAAGACCAGAAGCAAGTTAAATCTATTACTAGTCCTCCACAATACTCAACACCAGAAGCAAAAGCTCGGTCCACTCCTGCTACAAGGTAACAGAATCCACTAGGTAAAAAACCCAGCTGTTCAAGACAAAGAAAGCTTAAACTATTCACTTGCCTCTTGCCACCCACCAAAATGTGATGGGAAACATCACTCCTGAATTTGAATGAAAAGTGACAAGAGCTGTATTCTCATTGAGGAAATAGGCAGATTACACAGGTTGTGGCAGAGGAAGGCTTGGATAAGCACTATAGAGCCATTGATAAGGCCTTATGTATTTATTTCTTAGTTGAACAAACAAATAATAATAATAAAAGGAAAAACAACCTAGATTTAAAACAGAGCAAAAGAGTTAGCAAGCTTGGGCAAAAAGAAGTAGATATACTGGTCTAATCTCCATCACTACACTTTACCCTAAGTACACAAGAGGGGAAGTCACAAATGCACAATCCCTAGTGCTCTCTGTGGGGAGGGGAGCTAGCCACCTAGCCACCAGAAAAGCACTGAAGGAATCAGCTTCAAGGTGAACTAGCACCTGCCCAGAAACTCCTTTCTGGGCACAAAGACTACAGGAGAACCCCCAAACTTGGCAAAAGTACAAGGGCAGTTCTCCTGTGGTCAGTGTCATAGGCACTTGTCAGGAGTGCCCAGCAGGCTGTACATCAGCTCTACCCAGCAAAGGGGGCACGCTCCCAGCTAAAAACCTGGGAAGTCTCTGGCTGTGCAGGGCACAAGAAGCGGGGGGGGGTGTGCCAGTTGGGCTGATGGGGCTTGGGCACAGCAACCAACTCTCCTGTGCTTGCAGCCACAGCCAGAAGTTTATTGTTAAACTCAAGCCTGCTCACATCCCAGTCCCTAGGTCATGGCCACAAAGGTCACGTACTGCTAGATTAAGTTTCTATGCCTGGCTCTAAATAGAGGGGGGCAGGAGAAGCCAGAGCTCCCCTTTTCCCCATCCCCCAAACAAGCAACTCCCTGGGGGGAAAAAAAACCCCAGATAATCATACAGAGGATAGGTGCAGGACAATGCACAGCTGTGTTCTCAGTTCAGTACCGATGCACACGCAGTGCGCCCAAAGTGCTGGCAGAGCCCCCCTTGCAGTTTCAGCAATGTGGGACTGCCTCCCCACATCTCAGTTCACTGCTACTGCAGCACCGTAGTGCTCCTTTCCCTGCTCATTACAGGACAAGCAACAAGACTGGTCTTGAAGTGTGGATGGGCAGGACTAGTAGGAGGGAAGGGAAGAGTAAAATCCAGTCTTCCTTAGTGGACATCAGCTTACACTCAGTTAAAAAAACAAATTCCACATCACCTCAAAAAAAACCCCAAAACAAAACAAAAACCCAAAACCAGTACCTTATAGGAAAGTCCTAAAACTTTCCCCCCTTCCCTATCTGAAGGCACAGAAATGATACAGCCAGAAGATCCATCAAGCTGTAAATTAACTATTGTCCAGTTAATTTCACTATTCACCCAAACATAGGAAAATTGGTTTATAAGCAAACACTTCCAAACATTGCTGGTTTTTCCAAACCACATGAATGCTCTGATGGGCAGCAAGGAAAGAAGTATGAAAGCAGAGACAGATTTCTCCTTTCAAAAAAATTTATAATCTGTGTAAAATTAATTTAATGAATTGTTTTTTTCTGTAGTAATTATTAAGTGATTAAGTAAAATACTGTTTATAAGACAAAAACCAGTGCCCTACAATACCTACCCAGTAAGGGGGAAAAGATAAATAAGCGAGTTTAGGAGCTTTTATTTCTTTTTAAAAACTGTTCTACTACATATATTAGTATTTTAGAAGTTCTACCAGAATTAAGTGAAGAGAGAAGTCAGAAGGAAGAGAGGACTAGTTTTAGAGATAGTTAAGAGTGATTTATTTTAAAATAAATCAGCTATGGGTTGATTATTTCCCAAACAGGAAATATTTCCTGAATTGGTGGCATACAATTTTAGACACAAAACAATAAAGGGAGCCTACTTCAATTTAAACAGAATCAGTGAACCATGTTACAGGGCTATTCATCTTTTACAGCCACAGCAGCCCAAGAAATACAACAGCAAGGCCATAAATGTGATTGCTTCAGGAAAGGCTGTACAGTGCACCGTAAAAACATTTTACAACAGCAGGAATTCCTGGGTGTCGCTCTCCCCATTTTTTGGTCCATCTGCTTTCAAAGGGGGCAGGGGGATGGGCGGAGATGTTGTTAAACGTCCCCCGGGACTGCACAGCAATCAATCATCATCTGATGAATGGCCACTAAAGTTAAACCCTGACCCCACTCCACAATTCCCACACCAGCCCTTCTCTCCTTACGCTGACCAGCTTCCAGCGTGCCCCCTCCACCTTCCAGCCCTCACCAAAATTTCCCAAATACCAAGCCCCAGACAAAAGCAATGGAATGTAGTAGGGACCATGACAGAGGAGAATTCAGCAGAAACAGCATCTGAGGAGGCTTATCCTTCCTTACATTGTGTTTGAATAAATGTTCTTTCGGCAGTATTCACGGTGCCCTTCTCCTCCCAACTTGGAAACACTTAATTTCTCTCATTTACAGAGCACACGTGCATGCAAATGGACAAAAAAAAAAGCATGGGAAATCCAATCACATGAAAAGTTTGTTTTCTGTCATGACATTTCAGTATCTTGCAAGGATTTTATTTAAGCCTACAATGTTAAGAAATTGTACAAGGCAGCAACACATAAGGCCACATTATTTTTAAAATGCAAGTCTGATGCTCTAAAAAGCTACCCTGTAATCCTAACCAACAATAAAATATGTCTACAGACAAAACAGTAGCTTCTTGCTGTCTAGTTTTGGAAAAGTTTCAGTATGGTACTTGTAAGTTAACTTCGGTTGATTTTGTGATTAAAAAACCCAAAATCTTACTATAGTTAGTTTAAAGTTTTCCATTACTAAAGGTGTTTTATTATCATGTTCCCTTGACAGTAACTCAAACACCAGTGGCTTTGTTAGGTAGTGTATAAGGCTTAGATGACTGAGAAAGCGATTTTCCAAGGAATTTTGGTCCTACTTCCTCAGCACTGTGGGGTTGTTTTTTACTTTTTTTCGGTTCCCTCCCTCCCTGAAGAAAAAGCTTCTTTTCCCTGCGTGCAGAATTATTTTTTTTTCCAGAGTACACAAATGAACTAGCCCTCCTGAGTGGTGTAGATTTTGATACAGATAATTGTTGCAGGTTTAAGCAAAAACAGGTAATAGTTTTTACTCTGTAGGAAATTTGTCCTTAGTTTCCACCTCAATGGCAATTTGTGACAATTAACTTGATTCACACCATGATGAAAGTAGTATTTTATGAACCTTAATCTGAAATTTGAGTGCTAAATAGAAAGACTAAAGATGTGGGCAAGTCACATGAAACACATCAGACTACAGGCAATTTACCAGTATACCGTAAACATCTGGCATTCAGAGATACCAGTTAATGATCAAATTGCTCCTAGAACTTATATTTTAACTTGATGCTCTGCTGTAGAAGAGACTGGCTTAACACCACTCTTCCTCTCTGCATACACTGGAAATGGGAAATTTCACACCAACTCCAGAATGTCTCCACAGCAGACAAGAGAGTTACTTCTTGAACTTAGCTCAATATTCTAATTGCAAAATTTCTACAAAAGCATGGGCACTCTGAAGTGTTACAGCCCTGTCCTATGCAGGGCATGCAGCATGCACAGGTAGCTGCACCAAGTGGCAACAGTGAAATTAGTTTACTATTACCTTCCTTTCCTGCTTGGATGAACAGAGGTGGATTTTGGTTCATTTAGAAATTCATCAAATGCAAGAGGATCATTCAGTCCCCTTCTGTTAAATTCACCTTGATTTTCTTACCCCACCTGGAATAATAAAAGCCTAGCTAACAGATGACTTGGCTCATGCAAGTCTGTTTATAGGAAATAAAGCTGTAATTCCATACGCTTTTTTTCCAGCATTAGTGTTAATACCCTCCCTTTCCTCACATGCTCCAGTGGGTTCTGTTCCATGTTTCTCAGCCACACAGGTATCTCTTGGCCCAGCACATGAAGTGGGGAAGGAAGCTCACAAATAAAACCCCAAATGTGAAACCACACACAGCTCAAGGCTGTCATTTTACTCCACAGTTAAACTGACAGCTACTCTGTGAGGAAGCCCTAAATCTCCCCTGCCTTGCTCCTATCTCCCTCCCTTTACTGTGCCAGTCTCAGTGAAAAGATTTGGGTATCTTTACAAAAAGCATAAAATTCATTTCTGCATAAACTATTTTTATCAGCTGAGCTTGGGATCAGAAGATGAGTAGGACCAGCACAAGGAAGGGGGAGGAACCCATAATTAAGAGCATAGAGACATTTGATGACAACTATCTGGTACTTTGCCAACCTCACAGCTGGAAATCAGTGTAAATCTTCTCATTGATAGCATTTGTCTCAAGCTCTAACTGGAAGAGAACAGTGTTTAACTGGAGTTGTATTTAAAGAGGCTGGTAAATCAAACAGACTACTATACCCTTAAAATTCCTAATGTTTACCTTCTTCAATCCTCCTATGATGTCATGAAGCCAGTAAAAACATCTACTTATTTTAGAGAGGTGACAGCACCGAGTCTGTCAAACCATCCAGGCTAAAAGCAAAGTTTTTTGAAAAAGCATAGCCACATTAATCACTTTTAGAACACCCAGCAGGTATTAGCAATCAGCTGGGAGTGGAGCAGAGACCATTTAAGTTGCCTTGCCAACACAAACAGCATTTGCAAATTTAAATGGATTTGAGGTAGAAGTGACAATCAAGCTTCACTTCTGTCTGAAGGCCACATGATCACTGGAATGGTGTGACAACAGGCTGCCAGCCGGGCCAGGAGACAGGAAGTCACACCTTTGACAAAGCTGTTTCAAGGATCTGCTGGCTCCAGCCTACTATGAAAATACATCCTCTGTGTTTTAAGTTAAAATCTTACAAATGAAGCTTCATATAATGACTGCAGCTTCTGGTCCTAGGCACTCACCTGGCACTGCAGCTTTCTACACATTTCTCTTGGCAGCACCTCTGCCAGATGCGCTACGCCCCCACTGATCCACTCTGATTATGGAGGGAGCACTGCACCAGCCTCTGGACTTTGCCCATCTCATCAGCTAACTTTCTAAAAGCTCTTGGATGCAAGGTAACTCAGCCAGCTGATCTAACTCACCGCCTCAGAGACTCCAGTTACTGATGGAAAGGGCATCTTGCTTCCACAACTTAACTCATTGGTCCAATTCCTCCTAAATAGGGATAAGCAAGGCTTAATACTATTTTAGTATTAATACTGAGGTGATGCAGGTATAATTATCCCACAGTGGAATACTGTTTGATTATTACATAATGGCAAATTGGCATTCAGCAATTTTCTTTTAAATAAGTTGTTTGGCATTTAAAAGAAAAAAAATAAAGTCTCTATTTTGTTTTTAAGAAGTCACAACATCTATTTCTACATGGAAGCAGGTAAAGTAGCCAATCTAGAGAAAGATGCAATGGTATCAGTAGCTAGTAGATTACTCAGCCCAAGACAAGTCACAGCTCTTTCATGGTATTCAATAGGGGAGACCAGCCTGTCCTTCAACATGCAACTCATTAGCTGTTTAAATGCAGCTTCTGTGCCAAATCTGCATGACATGAGTAGCAGCAGGGTGGTCTTGGCACAGGGGACAGTGGGTGGATCTAAATATTCAACAGTTCAAGCATGCAAGCTAATAAATAGCCTGCTGTGGTAGCTGACAGAGTGGGTCAGGACAGTTCTACTTCCAAGCCCATCTGTCCAAGGCATTGCTGTGAGTCCCTGAAAATCCTCCACCAAGACTCAGTAGATTCCTCAGCTCTCTGAAAACCAGAGAGTCTTAAAGTTCTGATCCAAAGCTTGGCCACGATTTCAGTGTGTTGTAAACAGCAACATCTTGACAACTTCTTTGCTACTGCACAAGGTGTTTTGTATTTTAGAGAGAACCAAACGTTAACATCTCTCCAAACTCCTTATGTAACATATTGTCCCCTTTCCCTCACAGTTCAGCGTAAAAGCTTTTGAAAATTTTCCTCCTATGCACAGAAAGGGTTGGACTAGGAGTCAGGGTACACACAAGGCTCTGTGACCATCTATCATCAGTACAGGCCTCACCTCTCAAAATTCATATTCCTCAAACCCATGCTGTTCCCACACCACTGCAGAGAACACCTTCTCTGTTCAGGTCCTTGGCAACTGTTGATCTTCACATGGAAATATGACAGCAAGGATGTCCCTCTATGTCTTGCAAACAAAAAGGTTTTGTCTCTTAATATACTGGAGACAAACCTTATTCTTTTTATTTGATGGTGGAAGGGAGCAGGCAAAGAAGCAAACAACCCTAAAGTTCACAGATTTCACTCTAGGGCAGCTAGTCCTCATGCCAAGGACAAAACAATTGAGAAACATGTTAAGTAGCTGGGCTGTGTGCAGTTTGACAGAGACTTCCCTGATCCCAACACAAACAAGTCCTGAGTAGGATTGATTTTCTTATACAGCTAGTCTCTAGTCAATCCACCACTACCTAACAAAATTCACTTTGATGCAAGTGATTCCCATTAATATTGTCGGAGGGCTTCTCTGGGGGGTCAGAAAGCCTACCAGACTAGACATCTTAAATTCATGATGCTGAGTATGAGAAGAAAGACCACATTTATCCAGATAAACTTCTGCTTTATCTGTTTAAACTCTCTGATAAGGTTCTACTTCAGAGTTTTTTCTGGGTTTATCAAAAATTTTATTTCATGTGAGGTTTGTTCTTTATTCTTTGTTGTTGTTGTTTGTTTTTTAAGCAATAATAGAAATTTTGGTTCAGAAAAGTATTTCTTCAGAACGGGAGTTTGGACTTACTCTTTCACACCATATAATGCTTTAATTACATCATCTAGTACTCATTTGCTACAAGAAAAAATAAAGATTGAAAGCATGTATTTGAAAAATCCCACAGTTGAAGCACCACATGAATAACCCCTAAGTCAAACTGCAGGAGCCAGAGAATACTGAAAAACTAAGAACTAGAAACCTAAGTAAGCATGAATTCTGAGCCCACTTTGCAGCTTTATTGTCTCCGTGTTCCCCCTTGCTTATGTGGCCTCACTGACAATCACAAAGGAAAAGCACAAGAACCCAGAGTCAAAACAATTACTAGAGAACAGTGCACAAAAATTTGCAAGTTTTCGATAAAGTAGTTTTTACATGGAAGTAAGATGAACATAAAACCAGCAGCAGGTAGCAGCTCAGCATGTTTAATCTCTAATCTTCAAGTGCATACATTATTTGGGGCAGGGGGGGTTATCTCTGTACTGATTATTCATTCAATGTTAATAACATTACATCATCTCTACATAATTTAAAAGAAAGCTTTTTATACATTTTAAAAGGCATATTTGTGTTAGAAAGAAAAACACATCGACTTGTAGACTAACAAATCTCAAAGTCCTTTTAACAAAGAGTATTGTTAGGATGCTAAAAGCAAAAGTGAAGCGTGATATCTAACACCATCACTACTAGGCTCTGGTAACTCCAGTTTGAGTAACAGGCTGGCAAGCATAATCAGTCCACATAACTTGTACAAGACACTGTCCCTCCTCCCCTGCTTTCCAGTATCAGCTCTCCAGAGAGTGACCCATGGGAGTGAATATCACAGAGATAGCACAGCAATTACAGAAGGAGGATTAGGCTGCTTGCACTGAGAACTGGACTTTTACATATGCAACACATAAAATACCCCTATCAGGTTTAAAAATTTAGTTTAAACTTCCATAGGATTGCTATGGTTCTGTTTTTATGCGGAGCAAAAGCAAATAACAATAAAAGCAATTTACCCATTAGGGCATAAAAGCAGACCACCTGGGATACTATAGGAAGGAATTCCTCCTCCCTTGTTCTCTCAGTGGTAAGTTGGCCAAGTGTGCCAAGCAGACTGGGGAAGGGGT
Organism: Anthoscopus minutus; assembly: GCA_013399455.1. Taxonomy (NCBI): domain Eukaryota; kingdom Metazoa; phylum Chordata; class Aves; order Passeriformes; family Paridae; genus Anthoscopus; species Anthoscopus minutus. The sequence goes on along the minus strand of VWYI01032612.1, from coordinate 32,562 downwards.
AGAAAGTGGCATCCTTTTCTCCTTCTCCCTACCCCATATCCCAGCATTAGGCTCTGGGTACTGCTGCAGCCCCAATATCTCATGGGAACAGCACAATTCTGCTGTTCCTCCCACTTCTGCCTTGAATCTCTGTCTTCAGAGAAAAGCTATAACAGGAACAGCCATGGTACTGAACCCCCACAGCAGGAACTGTTAAATTTTTTCTTCTTTAATTGTGAAACAATCCATTCCTATTAAACAAGTCCAGTTACTACCAGTGCCATATGCACATCAAACTAAGGTCAATGTGAATATGACCAACTATAGCCTTTTATTAGGAAATACAGGTTGTCTGGGAAAACTGACATATAAACCCATTCCAAGTGTTTTGTACTGCAATGTTTTTAGTTACTGCTTATGTGGAACAGCTTTTTTGGAAAGCACAAAGGCAGCACCGAATTGGCCCCCTCTGTTCTTTGCCTTACCCTGTGCCAAACACTATTTTTACAACAACTATATACCCACATATGAAGTCCTCATAGAACAGGGCATTTAAGGGAACCTCCTTCTTCACCAAAACAGCCAATATGAACATTTGGAAGGTAACTTCAAAAAACATTTGAGTTCTACCCCTATACCATCATCCTTTGAAAGACTAACACACCAAAAATTGCAAGTGTAAAATTTTTACTAGCTTAAGTGCACATGTTTCAGAACAGGAAAAAAAATTGCAACATGTTGAGGTTTCATTTGGGATTCCTCATAAATAAGGAATCTTAATTAAGCAAAACCAAATTTGGATGGCATTAAAAGAAAAGACAAAATTGGTTTGCTCCAAATCCAGGCAGTAGTTTCTGGAAGTGTATTATTATAGGCTTCCTTAGCTAACACAATCACCATACTATCCACGTCAAAAATAATCATCTCCTCCCAGCATAGGCTTGGCATATACACTGGAGTATCTTACGCAGAGAAACAATGTTGTCCTTGAGGACCAAAGCTATGCTGCTTGTAATAGACTGTCAGACTGCATTTGTCAGATTAATACGCTTGTTACAACTCCTCCTAATTTTAAGGAGGATTATACAAATCATATTTTATCAAAGACTCCTCATCAAATGTTATTCTATGGGTGCTAGTGCACTATTACTTCCAACTGAACTCTAGTATTTAATGTTTGTTTTGGAAAACCTAGCTATCTTAACAGCCACAGGGCATTTCAATAATCATATAACAAACACTACTGCAGGTTACTCTTTAATCCCTCGTGAGTGAATGAGTAAATTCTTGTCCATCTATCATATAATTACACAGCTCTGTAGTTACAGCCAAAAAAGGTACTGTAAATCATAAAGGAAAGACATCTAAGAATAAGAGCTGTTCCAGGAAGTCAAAAGTGTTTGCACAGAATAAATTTCTTCTCCATCAACATAAAAGAATGTGAACAACAGAAAATCTGTTAACAAGCCATTAACATAAAGTGAGAGAATCTTTATTTTTATATGAAAATGGAAATTGTTCCCCAGGCCTTGTCTTAAGTGTGTCTTTATTTACCCCCCCTTACACCTGTCTGACAACAGAGCAAGAGCAAAACCCCTAAGTTTCAGAACTCTGAATGAATTACCTACCCACCACATACCAATTTCCAAGTGGCCAAAACACAGGTACAAGCAAGTTTAAAGCCCCTCTTACCCAAAATGGTCTTTGTTGATTGTGAGATGTTGATTTTTTTTTTTTTTTAATCCCTGAAAATGTACTTTCACCATTTCTGTCACAGATTCAAGAGTTGCACATTCTATTCTAATAGCCTTTTTCCTCATGGAGAGGACTTCAGACTGCTTTCCTTCTGAATCTGGGTATGTTGCAAAGTGATATGATGAATGGATGAGGATGAACATTCAAGTAAGTGGAAACTGCCAGCATGGTTATGACTCTGAACTTCAAACTGCAGGATGGATGTGAGTTGCTTACAGATAACAGCACCAATAACTACACTTTGTCACTGTGCCATAGATGCCATCACTGAGTAGCAGCTTCAGTTTTGGGAGAACGAAGATAATCTTCTATCACAGTCAAGGTTTAAGTTATGATTGATAGGCACTGTTTATAATCCATTCCATGGTGCTCCCATGGGGCAAGTATACGGTGTGGCATTCCTAGAAACACCAGAACGATTCTGCTGTAGAGCATTACAGTTTTGGTCTAACCAAACAGTAGGGTTTGATGCCACCCCTCTCATGGTTTAGCATTACATTTCAAGGACCTTTTAAAGAATTTAAAAGCACTCTGAATTTTTAAAATGCTTAAATATTTTGAATTCCTCAGTGAAAGCAGCAACCTTTTCAATACCAGCACCCATTGTTTCACGTTCCACTAGCTTTAGATTGCTTCTACATTGTGCAGGCAAGTTAGCCTTATCCTAAACTTTAACTGTAGCCTTGTTTAGGCTTTAAATCGGGATAAATGTAAATATAGAAAGCTTGCTCGAACTTGAGTGAAGGGAAAAAAAGCTGAACTAGAGGGGAAGATTTGAATGTGATTCACTTTACCAAAGGAAGAAAGAAGAGGGAAGGGATGGCTAAGACAGTTAAACCTTTGCCTAATTCTTGAAAAGAAAAATACACATTAGTCTTCATACAAAACAAAAAAAATCCCCATCTACATTTTCTTGTGACATAAAATCTTAAGAAAGAGGACATTCTTACAGTTAAAAGTGCACCATAAACACCTAAATTAGAAACAAGCCATTTCTGACAAGGATCAGCAGGGCTTTGATTCAGTGTAGGTACATGAACTAGCCAAAAGCCTGGGTTAACACAAAGTATGGTCTGATACACCACACACATATATCCTAAGGGGGGAAGTGGGTTGGCAAGGCAGAAGAAATTTTATTATCTCTGCACAATCAGCAGGTTGTGTTTTTATGAACGCTCTTGTGTACACAAGTCTTGTGTGTTATGCCACGATCATTAAGTTTTTATGTATTGCCAAACTAGTCCTACATGTCCCCTGTTTACTAAGAAGAAAGTATGAGGAGGTCATAGATTAGGTTTATTCTCTCTAAAGAGGAAAAAGCCTTTCTGCAATCCAGGCACAAAACATGCTTAACCTGATTTCCAAGCACAGGGCAAATAAACTGGAGTCAACCCTCTTGGTCAAATGAGTGTCAATTAAGCTACCTGCCTTCCTCCAGAAGATTCCTTTATGTACTATTTTCTCCCAAAGACAGTTATGCTGAATTAAAACAATAGGAAGTTCAGGCCTTGGGACAGTGCAGTCACGCAGTTCTCTCAAGCAACTGTGCACAGCATTAAGCACCATGCTGGTTCCCTAAATTAGTAGTTGTTAATTTAAGACACAAATGAGAACTTGGGACAGTGCCACGGGTGTGCGTGATTAAGAATGCAAGGGGGAATTTTAAACTCCCGAAGCTAACACAATCACAGGTTTCAGGAAAATCCGCATTTCTACCTTTACACTGTACCAAAAGGTGAATTTGTTGCACCCCACACGCCGCCTCTGCTATCAAAGTAAAGGGAGCAGCTTCAGGAGCCACACACAGGCAAGTACCTCTGGTAGCTTACTGCCAAGACAGACCTACTGCATCAGGAACATCACTTCCTGTAACACTGCTTTCAAGTAATAACCAGACCCGCTGATTCACTTAAGATTTAATGAGATTACAGCTTGAGGTGATTTGACTGGAAACCATAAAAGTTTTAGGAGCCCATCTGCTCTGCAAAACCAACCTCTCACACACAGGCCCGGGTATGAGCTGACCTCTGAGAGCTGCAGCGTAGTTAAGGCAGGAATCGAGGCCAATCGGCGCTTGTGATGGGCACACAGATCAGGCAAAACAAGAGATTTGCACTTTCAGGCCAAGAGGAGCTTCCATATGAATCAGTACTCAAGGGGGAGCTTCCCAAGCAATCAGCACATTAGAAAAGAGGAGTCACCTCAGGGTGCTTTCCCCACCATTATCGCACCATTAGCAGCAAATGCCAACTGTACCGGCAATGGTAGCAAAATTACCGGTATTGCAAAAGCCTAATGCATTATTCACCTTGCCTATGCACCAAAATCCATGACAAAATACTCTCGAGGAGTGCCTCTTTTTTGGGGGGGGGG
>VWYI01032612.1:2612-28447 GCA_013399455.1 Anthoscopus minutus | reverse complement strand
TGCGCGGGGGTCCTGTTGTGGGGGGGGGGGGGGGGAGGAAACTTTCCAATCACAATAAAGGTGTACCGGCACCACTAGTTTTCATCTCACTTTACATTTCTTTCAATTGCCTAACCCAAGGGAATTGCACAAGCAATGCGAGCATGAGCATTTTCAACAACCAGCTGGTTATTCTTTCTATATTTTCTAGTATCAGAACAAACACTGACTTTTATTCCAGTGAAAAAATAAATACTTATTTAGCTCTCTAAATTGAGGGCAGAATGGGGCGGGGGAAGCTACTGTTTTTCCTCTGACACTTTTTACGGACACGTAAAAAAGCAGCATTTCACTAAGACTGCTCTTAATGTACTTTAGATGTGAATGTTGGGACAAATATTCACATTTTGTTATTCTAAACCTGACCTTGGTTAGTTGTGGAAGCATCGCTGTCATCAGACAGCTGTATTTTGTAGTGTAAGAAGTACCGTGCTGTTATTTTTTCCTTCCCCTTGTCGGCTGAGATGTTTTGTTGTTTTGTTCTCACTTCAGTAACAGCCCTCAATATGCAAGTTACATCTGGAAACAGACAAAAGCCAACTGCCCAGCAGTATTGGAAAATTAAAACATTGGGTCAGACTCAAACGGACTAGGAAGCCAAAGGTCAAAGCAGCATTAAATCATTAGTTTCCCAGCTGCCACCAAGGCATGGAGTTGACCTTTGATTTTGTAAGATGTGGTCCAGGCAATTTTCTGGTGGCAATATGGGCAATCTGGCACAGTGGAATATTATCCCTAGAAGGGGTGAGTGGGAAGGAAGAGTTTAAGGTCTTGAAGGCAAAGATTAACTTTAATCTCTCTAAACCAAATTTGAACTGTGAATCTGTTAGTGCAAACAATGAATATTAAATTATCAAACTTTAAGGAAAAGACTCCAGCATTTGAATCATTCAAGTATCTTGTAATCATATAGCAGTGAGAGCAAGCAAAATTTAAGAACATAAAGAATTCACTGCAGAGAATACTAGAAGATTGTATTTCTTTCCTGGAAAGAGCTCAGTTTTTAGAAATTGCACTTTAAAGAAGTTTACTTAGTTGTTTGGTTTTTTTTAACTATATCTGAGACAGAGCTCATGTTTCTTCAGATGAAGGACTCAGAACAAGTCTACCTGTACCCCCACCACTTTTTTACTGAGGTAGGACAGACAGACAAAGTAAAAAACTGGCCTCCACTTTCTTTCTCTAGCTTCTCTGATCTTAAACTTCATCTACTACTGCTCTGTTTCCGACTGGTCCTTATGAACTGCTCAGCTGAATGTTGGCATTGTACGTGCAGAGTTCTGGTCTGGCTGCTTCCAAGTTCCTAGAAAGGGTTTGGTTTTATTGCTGCTTGGCAAAGGGCAGCACAGGTATGTATCAAAGGCGCTTCCGACCAGCCAAGGGACATTTGAAGAGCATGTTTGAGCCACCATTAGCAGCTGAGCACATTCATACACAGGGAAAACCTGTTCACATGCCATCAGCTGCTAAGGTATTTCTAGGTGGATTTAAGACATTTCTACGCATATTTAAGCAACTTCAAGCAACTTTTTTAGTCCCACAACTCATGCTTTATTGTCAGGGCAGTACAATTATAAGCTATTGTTTTTCTTTGTGACAACAGCACAAGTTTTCCAAGCAGAACATAGAGAGCTCCCCTCACTATCCTATGTCAGTGTCCACTGCCAGCTCTTCATGTGAGAAGCTAAATTACAGCAGAGACTTTAGGCATGGACTGATTGTATATCCACAACAAAAGGGGGAGGAAGAATATTTTCAGAGAATTGTCAATGGCACTAACAGCTTCAGTAAAATACCTCTCTTAGCTGTAAGCCACACGGTAAACTGTAAGCCAGTTGGTCAGGGTTCTTTCATATGCAATCACTATTTTCAACAGCAAAGTGAAAAGCACACCACCTTAGTGAATAAGGATGAGCAGAATCACCTCTCTTCCCACATCCTTTCTTTCTAAGAAAGGTCTGTGATCACAAACACAACACAAAATAGCAGATTCTGAATATACAGACTGCTACAGACATGCCACTGAGCTAAACCACTCTGTTAAGACTTCTCTCTTTGAAGAGTGTAACAATCTAATGCTCAGACAAGTGAAAGAATATTTAAATCTGTTTTAATAACAGATACTACCAAAAGAACACTGAAAGAACACACTGGAACTTGCTAAGAGAAAGCAATCTCAAATTTTATCTACTTGCCAAATAAACACACAGATGGCACCAATCATAATCCGTTCTGCACTCAATTCAGGTAGCACTGTAGGAATGAAACAAGTAACCAGAAGCCTTCTATTACAGAAGATACACATTTCTCATCAAGACCATTCTGAGAAAAATACAACTTTCTTCGGGGTTTTTTTGGGTTTTTGTTAGTGTTCTGGTTTACTCACACAAACTCAAATTCACTGCTGAGACACCACGGAGGTATCATCCTCACTTAATGTAGCCTGAATGTGCCCACTGCTTCCTAGACAGAGGAAAGGTTCTACCACTGTACATCTTCCCTCCAAAAGATAAAATCAAAGCTTGCTTCAGGTCTGCAAGCTGCTTCAGTTACCTCTCATAGTTGTTGCTGTACTACCTTCCATGGTTCCAAGAGGAGTGTAAGACCACAGAATCACAGAATGCTTTGGGTTGGAAGGGACCTTGAAGACCATCTAGCTCTGACCATCTTCAAGACCATCTGCTCTCTGCCATGAGCAGGGACACAGCTTCCACTAGACCAGGTTGCTCAGGGCCCCATCCAACCAGGCCTTGAACACTGCCAGGGATGGGGCATCCACAGCTTCTCTGGGCAACCTGTCCCAATGCATCATCACACTCTGAATAAAGATGTACAAAGCTTAGAACAGGCCTTGCAAAAAATAGCCATTGCTCACATTTCTAGTTTTAAAAAATAATTCTCATACAAACAGGCCAGTTACCAAATTACATTGGTTTCAGGCTGGATAATAAGGCTGTTTCTGGAATTGGGATACAGCTTCTGCCACAAAAACTTACAAAATCAAGCTACTTGGGATACCTTCTTTCCTGAAAAGAGTTCTGTTTCTTTGAGCTAGAAATAAGACTTGACAATGCCCTAGAGTTCTTTGAGGGTTTAGGTGTACTCCCTGGACCAGAATGAGCAGTCAAGTGCTGGACTAGCACTGCAGGTAGTCAGTTGTGCTCTTCAGCAGCAGATGGCACAGGAGTGGAATAAGATGTGAATCATGCAGGTGTGAGTGACTCCCTGGCCCTGATCCTGCCTCAGCCCTATTCGGACTGCCATGTGGAACTGAAAAAGATCTCTGCTTATACTGGAAAAAAAAACATTTTCCATGAGATCTCAGTTCTCATCTGTGTAAATGCAACTGGAGGACTTCAAATTTACAGTGGAAAGACATCTTGTATCTTGAAACCATTCACAAGAAACTCCTGTAGAATCACCATTGAAATTTTTTGTGCAAGCATTTAGTCTCAATGCTGAAAACAACTGTATGTATGCCCACATAGCTGAAGCTTTAGAAACAAGTCAATAATTTTTTTTTCCCCAATTGAACAGGCTAATAACTGCCAAGACAGTCATCAAGATAACACATGAAAAGAGAAGCTTGTTATGCAACTACCCCCTTCCACACCCCAACTGAAGGGGCCCATTTGCTATCAACCAATGGCAGTAAGGACCTTGTAGCCTTCTACAAGGAAGCTTGGGGAAAAGGAAGACAGACCTTTGGAGCTGGACCAGGGGCAAATAAGAGGCCTCCTTCTGTGGCTGCACATTCCTCCTCATCTTTGCTGCTGTGTCCCTTATCACTAGAGCCAGATGCTAAGGGAGCACAACAGCCTGCAGCAGCCAGGGACAATAGCTCAGATGTTCGGGTGTGGTGGCCAAGAGCAGCTAAAAACAACTAATTAATGCAAGGTCTTGGGCATGGCTGAAAGCATCCCCAGCCCACAGGATCTTCTGAGAGAAGCAGGAAAGATGTACAGCTCCCTCCACCGAGCACCAGCCCTCACATGCATAGTGCCAGAGCTATCAACCTGAACCAGCCTTCAATGCAATTTGTTTTGCTTTGTCTATTACCAAGCTGACAAGACACATTTCCACCTTCAAAGAGGTATTCTTCAGGAAGGCCTTGCCTAACAACTCAACAAAAATGATGCCAGAAAAGACAAACATGAAGCTTTCTCTGCTAGGAAGTATCCTTAGTATCACCTCAGAATTCTTGCCCCACATTTCTTTGTGACAGCAAAATGCTGCTTTGTGATGTGTCCGTTTTGCTTGGTCTTAACACACAGCTCTGGGAAGTAAGAAGATATTACAAGCCATCACCATTTTCTTATAGGGAGGACAGTCCCACAACCCTACCTCAGGGCAGGAAACAAAATGTAATTTGGAGATTCCTCCAAGACCAGCAGTTAACAAAAGGTAGTAATTCCCACAGCTTCAGAACAAAGGGCTATTGTATCTCATGCTCAGGTGCCATGGACTTAGTGGATGGGCTAAGTCAGATCTCTCACTCCACAGGACTATGAATTTATCACTAGACAGAGCTTCCAATCTGCTTGCTTTTGATAGGGCAACTATAGCAAATTTTACTTTCCAGCTCGTGGTCTACTTCTAGCTTTGTCATTTCTGCTATTCAGTAATCTGTGCATTGTCAGTCACATGGCTCAGTGCCCTTTGGAGCCATTCTGAGCCTCAACTGGGGAACAAAGATGAATCCCCAGGTAGCCCAGAGTAGCACAAAGTACTCCTGGGTAAGGGTACAGATATCTAGCATTCCTCTGATCTGAGCAAGGTTATTGCATCTAGAATGGCTTATAAAGCAGCATCACTGTTCAGAGACACAAGGCAGGTTAAATGATCCATTTCCAGCAAATGAAGACTTAAGCAAGGGCTGAGAGTGGAAGACTACCTCTGACATGCAGACTCATAGAAAGAGGTTCTGTGAGAACAGGAAACAGACCCCTGCTTTTATCCCATTGCCTTTCTTCAGCTTAACTCTCTCCCTTGGAGCTGCTGTTAACACCTTAGAAAAGGAAGCATAAGCCGAAGAAGCCTTCTCAAAACCAGACCACACTTGGGCACAAGTGAGCTGGAACAATTAGGTCATGCAGAAGTAAAATTTGAAGTCTAGAGAAGTCTACTCCTGTGAAGTCTGGTTCAGCTGCTAGCAACAGGTAGTAGGGGAACACAGGGACCCGTGGTTGATTTGAACAGAACAAGTCCTCCTTTCTGTAACTGATATAATCTGGGACTGGCTGGCAGCAGACCCTTGTGCCTTAAAGTCAACAGCTGCCTTAAAGGGGTAAGGAAGATGTTGTCAGTAAAGACAAACACGGAGCTTTGTCTACTAGGAGGTACTCTGTATGATCCCATAAATACCTTCCCCTCTGCTGGCATTAAAAAGAAAACTAGAGGGAAATTAAGAGTCACATGAGTATTCTTGATGCTGCCCTGCCTATGATGGAAATACTGCAGATAAGATTAATGAAGTGCTGTAATGTGGTAGATCAGTAGCCTGTGAAAGCCTCAGTGAGGTAAAGCTTTAAATGTGACCTTTCTAAGCAGAGCTGATCTTGCAGGAAGTTGCATGCTCAAAAAAAGTAATTCCAGTGAAACAGAGGCACTCAAGATGCTTGAGATCTGGAGCTAATACATACCAGGAAGGGATTTCTTTTCTTGGGAGAAGGGAGGAGTCAAGCAGGAAAAAAAGGAATAAAGCTTACTAAGAATGTTAACAGCAGACATTATATATAATTTCTTTGCATTCCTTCCCCCCTCCTTTTCCTCCCGTTCTTTAAAAAACAGGAGCAAACTTGTGAGTTAAGGATTCTGATCAATGCAACATGTTAGGAAAAGAGAGCAGGAGGTCAAGAGGAAATGATTAATCCTGTGCAGAAGACTGGCAGGATGGGTCCTGGAATGGCTTACCAGAACAATGCCCCCACTAATAAGCAGGTCAAAAGACCCTTACAGTGAACAGAAGCTCCAGTTACACTGTACATTAATATTCTTCCCTTTACCCAAAGTTATATTTGTTCATTAAAGCCACATTCAAAAAAACCCCAAGTATTGAATTAGAAGACAGGTGAAAAGTTGTGGTGCCAAACACAAGCAGGAAATCTGAAAGATAAAGGGTTACAACTTAACAAGTCAAAGTGTAAAGAGCTCCACTGTAAGATGGTACATGCAGGCGGCTTTGGTAAACTGAGGACAAGGCAAGAGCCCTCTATTACAGATTCCACCCTGACTTTTGTGTTCAACTCATGCAGTAGACCAATGTCTCTTCTGATAAAGGCTGCTCTTCTGTTAGTGGCATAGTTTAACGTGCTGAAGAGAAAAAAGAGCAAATTCACTGGACCTGAAACTGCATGTGGTTCAAGGTTTGCTGCAAGAGATAGCTGTTCAGTACTGTGGTTTCAAGGTATCAAACAGAACATATTCAATCCCAAGAGGTTCCTAGTTCCAAGTAATTAACCCAATCCCACACCACCTCTCTGCTCTAGTTTAGGCAGAATTACAAATCCCCAGGGCTGCATTTTGGATGCTGTCAGCAGAAGTCAGCTCTTATTTCCAAAAATATTCTGAACTTACATGAAGCATCTGTCTATTCCATGATGCAGCAGCCAGTACAACCTCAGATTGCATTCACAAATACACAGCAGAGGTTTCACAAAGGCTTCAAGGCTGACCCAAGCAAACCCACCTCTTCCAGAACCACCACCCTTTCAAGCACCCTCCCCAGTGCAAGCAAGAATCAGCACCTTGTGGTGCCACCAGAGAACTGGTGTGAAGACTACCCTGAAAAACTCATACACAGTCTATAAAGGATGAAGTTGCTCATCAGTCAGCTCAGTTTGCTAATACAGCCTGTTGTACTGATGATGGGAAAGTGACAGGAGTACTACTACAGGTGTAAAAGCTGGTGCTGATGTACAAGCCAGTGGTGGGAAGGAAGAGCCAGGCAGAGAGGAGAGGGGCTGGGCTGCCCCTCGGTACAGCAGCAACAGCAGCAGCAGCAGAGCAGAAGCAGAAGCAGCAGCAGCAGCATTGCCCTTCACTCGCTGGGGCCACCGCAGCACCAGGGCCTGAAGGAGCCCAGTGGTGGGGAGGGAACGCCCTCCGGCAACAGCATCGCCGGCTGCCTTTGTATCAGCAAACAGCCTCCATTTTGAGGAGCTGGAGGCACTGAGCCCAGGCTGGAGGAGGCCAAACCTCAGCTTACAATGACAAGGAATAAAACCCGGGAGATTGGTATCGGTGCTGACACAGCATGGTTAATGCTCTCAGTGTTCCCCCAGTTGTACCCCACCCCTGTGCTCAGTGAGTGTTTATCCTCCCACCCCACACCAGTGGAACAGGCCTGCACACCAAGCTAAATATGGGCCAAGTGCAGGGCTTTTGCAGTGAGACCTAATCCTCACAGCCTAATATGACAGAAGCTCAAAATTCCTCAGCTTTTAGCAAACTGAAAATTAAAGCAAGGGCTGATTATTAATACATTAATCTCCATCCCTTTCCCCCAGCCCCCCACTTTTCTGCAAGGGAAAAAGCACAGGCTGTAAAATTGGACATAGGCTTCAAATCAGACAGGTCTTTGGGCGTTAGCAAGTCGATTCAGACAGGGAACTGCACACCTCTCAAGAGAAGTCTGTAAACAAAGCTACAGCTTACTTGCAAGAGCATTTGAACTCAGAGGGCTCTGCAGCTCTTTTTTGGTTGAGAACAAAATCTAGCTAGTGTACACGTCAGCTTGTGCCAGCACTGTCAAACCCACCAGTACAGGCACAGCCTATTCCCGTTTGTGACCTCTCTCGGGTCTGCTGAGAGCCAACAGATGTCAGGCTACCAAGTTTTATTAAATCAGTGAATTAAATTGTAATCTACCCCTTCAAGTCTGGAAGAAATTGAATCAGAGTTATTAAATCCACTTTTTGCAAATCTGTTTTCCAATCTAATCCAGCTTTTCACAAGGAAACACATTTTTAAAGTACTCCTTTTGTTCTAGGAGTAAGCTACCCATTCTACACCAAATTCTGCAGCATGAATTAAGAGAGACTGCCTTGAGGTAGAGACCGTCCTTACAATGTATCTAAGAACCAAACTTCAGAGTCTTTGTTCCAGAGCACAAGCTGAAACCACCTCAGAGCTGGATGAGGTTATACATCTCTGCACAGAACCATGAGCCAGTCTGCAGCAACACGAGATTAGTGGAAATTAAAGCTCCAGCGAGCTGACCTGCTCCTTGTATGCAAATTCACAGGAAAACCCTGTGTGGCTGGCTCAACATGCCAAATACAAGGATGTTAAAAAGCCAAATAATTGTTATCTGAAGCTCAGTGCATGTGCTGAGTTCAGCGCAAACATCCATTTTGCTCTGCCTCTCCACACAAAAGCCAGGAAAGTGGATTCCAAAGTTCAAGCACTTCAGCTACAGAGGAAATGTTGAAATGAAACAGTTTCACTCTAGCAGCATTTCCATGAAATTTAAAGGACGTGATTCCTGGACACCAAAGTCACACCAGTAACATGCCAACTATTTAGGGCGCATCTCCTACATACTCATTTTTATTTCTAAAAATGTCACAGCTAGCAAAAAATAGAGCTCATACATAGAACTATTCATGGCAGTATAAGCCTATTAAAAATAAAATGGCTAATAAGTTCTTTAACCAATAAAAACAGTAGCAACCATTATTTAATCAAAGGGATGAAAGGAACTCTTAAAAGAGCAATTTCTTTTGCTATTTGTTTCTTCACTGTTCCCTGCAGCTCACTATAAAGATGCATTTTCCAGTGTGGAGGGTGGCACTATTATATAATTATATATATATATATATGTGTGTGAAGGGACTACTAACCAAAAGTTAGCACCTCTGGCCAGACACACACAGGTTGTGATGTAAAAACATCAGCGTGTTCCCATGCATTAATACAGTCTCCTCCTATTTTGTGTGTAACCAGATATTGTCACACGGACAAATCCATTTTAGCTATGGCTGAATTTTATGAACAGGATCAAGTTGCACAGCTTCCCCCCACCCAGCTGATGAACCTTTAAAAAACAGAACCACCGCCCTGCATTTTTGCAACTCCATTCTTGACTGGCAGAGATTGTCATTGTTCCAGCCCTAATCCTGCACTCTAAAAGTATCAGATTATTCCCCCCAAAATAGAAATTACTCAGTCCTCCATCTGCCCCACATAATTACTCTTCCCCTGACAGTCACCATCTTTTTCACCACAAAACTTCAAGCACTGCTTAGGTCCAAAATCAGCTTTTAATGCTGTCCCTTTTAACACAGTACAAAAGCCCAGTCTGCCATCAGTGTATTTATGGACTTGCAAACCTCCAAATTCCACCTAGAGTCACACTCTTCTCTGAAACTTTGCCCAATGGCTGACTCAAAGAAGGAACCCATAAAGAGTTTATTTCTTCAAACTGGAAGCTGTATGAGGGGAAATAGGCTTATGAACACCACCATATTTAACTCGTTAGACTTTTTTCAAATGCTTTGGATTTTGACCATTTCACGGAGGGAGGGGGATTGAAAGCATTTACCAGCAAGAGCCATGATTGATTTAAAAACAGTTTAGAGAAACAGGCAGAAGCAAGTGCAGGGCTTCCTTTCAAATTTGAAAAGAAACATATCTTGTTGTTGGCCCTCCGGTCACATTCAGTGCTGTTTTTTCTTAGGACCATCTAAACAAGACAGATGTAGCCAGTATCCAGGCAGCAGCTGAAGCCTAAGCACTAGAAAGGCTCTCTGGGGTGGGGGATGGAGGGGGAAAGAGGCAGAAGAGAAGGAGGAAGCCATTTGGCTATAAAAAGGATCTTTCTTTCCTGTTGAAATGCAATGGTAAAGAGTGTCAAAATGGCTTAAGGGTGGGGAGGTCAAACATGTTTTGAGATGTTAAAAACTCTTAAGCTTTGTCAAAAAGGCTGAAAAAAATCCTTAAGGTAGGTTTTTGTTCTTCCATGCAAAATACTTAGCCATCATAATAGCCTCGAGCAATCCTGAAATTTCCATTATCTGTTCACTTTTATCACAAATTAGCCACAACTATTCAGTTAGCGTTTTATCCTAATGAATTTGCCACTAGAGAAACACTTCTGAAAATTACTATTTTCCAGTAATTTTTAGATACATCATGTATTTGCCAATCCTTCCTCCCTCCAGCAAGCCTCCATTTTAAAAATCTGTCACTACTGCTTATACAGTGCGACTGACTCTGCACTAATAAGAAAGCTGAAAAATAGGCACTAAATAGTATTCTCATTAACGCCACAGCACCAGCAGAATACATCTTTAATCCGTATGCCATCAAAACTCAACACAACACAGAAGGTTTTCTGCTAAACAGAAGTATTTTAGTAACTTCTAGACTATCAAATTACTTGTCATTTAAATACAATAATGAAATTTCAGCAGTTCTAAACCTTGATTCATGAAGCCAGACAAGAAGGCTTAAAAAGGTCATATAGTAGCTTTCATCCTTTTCTGTTACTTCACTGAAATCTGCAAGAAGGAAGCATATAGCCTGTACAGTGAAGCCTTATTTGCTATGGCTGCAGGTCTTTAAAGATCTGCAGCTTATTTTCTAGTTTGTACTGCAGTAATACAAGAATCTGTGTCTTCTTTTATTTTTTATTTTTTAATAAGTAATTTATTTCTATGAAATAAGAGCCACTAGAGCACTAACTGGCATCCCAGGCCCCCCCTCCTCTCCTCCTGATGAGGAAGCCAGGCTCCTCCTTACTCTCCTCCTCAGGCCAGTCACGCTGGTTCTTCTGTCTCTCCCAGAAGAGACTCCAAACCAATATCTCAGGAGTTATATTTGAAAGTTCATTCACAGGAAATTGGATTTACACCTGCCTCGTTTTTGAGATGTGCATAAAATAGGGATACAACATTACAAAGCCACTTCCCCACCATGGCCTCCCACCCCCACACCTGAAGGGACTGGGGTAGGGGGTGTAGGAAGGAGATCACCTTTGAGAAAGGTTTTTGAGATGCGACTTATGAACAGATGCTGGAAATCCAGATCCTCTATTACCACTATGGAGCTTAAGTTACACACCAAGAAATTCATTCCAGTTGCTAATATAGGAGTCAGGATGTTGTGAGCATCCTGACAATCCCACTCAACCACTGAAGTCCTCTCATGTTCTGCAAGCACCTTATCTCTCTCTGAAGTTTTTATGTTCCACTAAAACTTGCTGCTTGAGGTGGGGATTGGCCTAGCTGGTATTACAGCCCTTTGGGCGTCACTGCTTTGCATCAGAATTTTCTACTGGAAAGTCCTCTGAGAAGTGGCACCTTGGATTTCTCCCTCACATTGGCAGATTCAAGCAGGAGTTCTTCCCAGCACTCATCAGACTGGCTTGTTAGAGTAAAAACCATCACTAGGGGTGTTCCTCAAGGCTCAGCCCATTTGTGGCAGGTTAACTGGGCTGAAGAAGTCACCCTTCTGCTGTGCATATTCTCGAGAATTAAGTTCACTGCACAACCAGACAAACATGTGGCCAGCAAAACACTGGATGCTTACAGAAAGACAAAGCTGCTTACAGCCATAAAAGGCTTTTGGGTAGAAGCACAACTTCTCTCCTAACTGGGAAATATTCTGGAATTAAGGACTAACTATTATAACCCCCCACAATACAGGGAATACTGAAGTTGCAGTATTTTAAAGTACTCCTCAAGCCAGCTTCACTAAAACTTCAGTTTTAGTGAAGAAACATTAGAAACAAGGTAAGAACCAACACAGCCTTTTCCCCAACTGGAGAATTCAGCATTTGTTTAACAAAGCTTTGACCAAAATCAAATAAAGATCAGTAGAAAATACTTTGTCACATTTCCTTTTAATGGCATAGAGGCCAAATGCTTTTTGTGCCAGACATTACTTTCAGATGCCAGAACTGTTGCCAAATTGTGTGGCCAGCTAATCTAGTGAAGGCAGAAGTCTGTCTTAACTTAGGTTTTTTAAGGGCTGTATACTGCAAAGGGTCAGAGTTGAAAGCCATTTGACCACGTAATACTCGATCTTTCTTTTGGTCCAAGGTATAAGGATATGCATACAAAATCTCAAGTCTACAATATGGTATATTATATTAAGACTTTCACTACACCACCACCACCTATTTATTCAGAAACACTGCACCAGGAAACCTCACAAGAAGCAACGAAGTTCTTCAGAAAGGTCAGGATAGGGAGTAGCCAAGAGGTGGCAGTGTTCCTATCCGGTAAACAGGAAAAAGGCTAATTGTTAATAGCATTCTATTTGGGTATGAAGTCCAGTGGCATCGAAGTGATGGACTGCAAGCAGCACAGTTTTTAAGCTGCAGTGCAGCCCAGTTAAAACTGAATATCCTCTGCAGGCAGTACAACCAGCTCCTGGTCAAAGCAATTGCCTCAAGAAGCAGTAGTAGTGTACTACTACAAACATTCTAATTAGAGTAATTGAATGCATCTAGACAAGAATATTTTTGTGCTTTAGTTGGCTTCCGTAAATGAAAGCATTTTAAGACGTTTTCTATGCAGTCATGGAAGTATTTTTAATTGATAAAGAATTTTCAGATTTATAATATAAACTGTATCTTAGACTTAGCACTTAAAAAAAAGTAAGAGTAACTGTATAAATTGATACTTAAATTTCACTTGGTATTTAAGCTAGCCTAAGGAAATCCCAAGACTGCCTCACCTCTGAATTTTTAACGTGGTTATTGAACACTGGAAGATGAAGTTTCAGTTCACATGTTCAGTGCAAAGGTCACAAGCTCTGCAAGACCATGATCAGAAACATTCCAGGGCAGCATTGCTTAATTCATGGCAACAGCTTTATTTAACAAAAGCACTCGAGGAATGGTTTCCCTCCGTAACTCCATATGGGATCAAACATGAAACAAGTCAGCTTACTCCAAGAAGTGGCTTCTTTGACCACATGAGAGTTGGGTGTTTTGAGAATTTGTTTTGGCTGGTTTTGTTTCTTTTTGTTTGCTTAAACTTTGATTTACAAAGATCTTTCATTCTGAAAGCATTTCCACCTAGCTGTAGCAGAAAAAGAGCAATGGCACACATATTTGGCAGGAATGTCTCCCCTGCCTGGAGAAAAACAGATACATGAAATGGGGAAAAACAACCCACACACCATGATATTCTGCCTCACTGATCTAGCAAAGCAACTTCCAACACCAGCCATTTGTTCCTAGTGAATGACTAGCAACAGTTTTCTGGGGCTAGACAGAGGTTTCTGAAGAGGAGTTTCCTTTCTTAGAAAAGTATAGCATTTCGTATCATTTTACATCATGCTGCTCGAAAAATTCGTGCTACTTTATCAGAATATGTACATCCAGAACGAGTTACTAGATTTGGAGCTGTGTCCATCACCTTGGATTATTTCCCCCTTACTACCTCCTTCCTTTGGCAAGCGACTACACAGCTGTCTGTCAAAGCATCTCTGCCAGGTGATTGCCGATCTACATCCAAAATCAGAATCCACTAACACAGCTGTCAACTATTTCTTTACATGCACCTTAAGGAAAATTCTTACTGGGAAGCTTTGGAGCAAAGTCACACACCACTATATATAATGAAAAAAATTGTTCTCAAACAGAGGCATAAACTGCAAATAGCTGACAATTGCAATAGAGTTATAATGAGGGGGGTTATCATTATCCCAAGTAGTTTGTCTGATTTCCATCCCCAGATACTAACATATTCCCATTCCCATATACTAATGTACTCGAATTCTGCAATGAGGTTAACACTGTCTTCTCATATGCTGAGAAATAACTGGATGAAACAAACAAGATTTCTAAGGCAGCATTCCATGTCAGTGAATCTCTCACCTTCTGACAGCACACTTGGATAGCATACAGTAATCTCAGCTGGGAGGTATCACTACTCTATTTTCTTATTTTGGTCTTTGTTTAGATATGCAACACTTCCTCTTTCCAATCTATCCCCTAGCTGGTGAAAAGTGTTTCCTTTTATGTTTCCTCCCGGGATGGCATTAAAATGAATTTTAAATTCAAGCAATAAACACATTGATGAAAATACTGCGTTCTCCTGTAGACAAGATCATATTGAATTTAATGCATTATATGGTATTTTCAGTTCAGACCATCATTTTTTTTCTGTTGCTTATATTAGAAAATATTAAAATAATGTAAGACAGGACACCATCAAGGCTTCCCCATGAGAATTTCAAAATTTAAGTGGAAGGACACACTGTAGATGAGTTACTCTGAAATACATACTAAACAGCTTTCCCTTTTTTTTCTGAAACAGCTGTATTGAACATTGGTGAAGACAAAACAGCAGTTCTGACACGGTTCTGGTTCAATAGATTATTCCTAGATTGATTAACTGTCAAGATTTATCTTTCATTTAGGAGAAAATATGTTGGTCTTACTATGCTAGCCAAACCCTCATAAATACTATATAAAAATAATATTTACATGCATACACTGACCATATATAATGAAGACAAATGAATGGCAACAGAAAGTGTATTACTGAACAGCTGAGAGGAATGAACTCTTGTTCCATGTTTACACAGTGACTTGCACTACCAAAAATCACAACATTTTAAAAGTGAGATGCTTAGTCACAAGAATGCTTTATAATGAAATGCACAACTATGGCTTTCACCAAAAACTTATTTAAAGCGCCCATGTTATTCAACTTCCTTCTTAAAGTTTAAGGCAGAGCTAGGGAAAGAAATGAGATGAACAGGTGGTTTGGGCAAGAGAAAGGGACCTTCAATACCTCTTCAGTCCACACCACTGAGGAGTTTCATAATAACTTCTGCAACTATAACAATTATGGTACTCTCTGAATAAAAATATAAGTTGATTGCTTGCATCTAACAACTGAGATATGAAAATGAAACTATTACCTTAAAAAATGGCCCACACTGGGGTTTTTGTTGCAGTTTGTGAAAGTAAGCTTACGTTAACACTTGCATTTTTAAATTATGGTTTTCCTATTTGTTCTCAGAGTATAAAATTTTTCAGCATCGTTGTCAAGAGACCAAGATAGGAGCACAAGTAAAGACTATCAGTAATCACATACTACTTGAACTCCCTTCACTGGCTCAGAGGCATAGGAAAAGAAATGAAAGGTCTGACAAGGAAGTGTTCCAGTGAAAGAAGAGCCTCTGGATTTAAGCCAAGCCCAAGTATGCCGCTAGAAGCTCAAGTGGCCAGCCACAGAATCCAACTACTCCAGTCTTTGCAAAGATATGCTGACCTTACCTATATCCAAGTCAATGCCAAAGCCTCCTACAAGGGTAATTGAAACACACACGTTATATTAATGATAACTGCAGTGCTTCAGAACTTCCAGCATAAATCTCTCTAGTAGTTCTCTAGAAGACCTAGCTTCCTAAATCAAAGAATTTTCAATTGATACTACAATGTACCAACATGCACTAACCATGTAGCAATATGTAACAGCATCAAGGCATACTGCTCCCTGGAAATGTTATTTGAAGAATAAGCCAGTTGGAATGAGAGGCCCCCATGTACCCCATCAGGTTCAGCAGAACGCTGCCTTAGAGGCTTTCCACTTGTTATGGTAAGAGACAAAGGAATTAGGACGACTTGACACAGCTGCTCCAGAGGAACAGTTCAGATTCAGAGGCATGTAATGAACTACTTCTGACAAGATGCAAAGATGGGATAATTCCATCTTTGCCAGAAAAGCAGTAACATGAAGATAAAGTCATGTTTGCTTTTACAAGTCACAGTTGCCTAAAACTTGGAAAGCTTACCAAATTTGTATGCATTGGAAAGTGCATACAAACAGAAAACACACATCTCATGAGTGGCTGGAGCTTCAGAGTGGACAGCCCTCCAACAAATTTCCAGCTATGAAGCAAAAGTCAGCTCAAGACACTTGAGCCTTGCTTCCACACAACCAGCCTGCTTAGACTGCCCACTGTGAACCTGCCTATGAACTACCCCACCAACCACCACTGGGCAATTCAAGTAAGGGAGCTGTGCTTCAGCAGCAGAAAGCTCAGGGGCTGTACATTAGTTATCCAGCAACAGCCTCAGAGCCCTTGAAAAAATTAGTAATGATAGAAAAGCACAGGAGCTACCATGGAATACTGTCAATTAAAATACATGTTGTCTGGAACAGAGAAAGAAGCCAGCACCTTCACATTAAGAGAGGGCATGTAGTTACCTTTTGGAGCTCTGTCAACAGCCACCATTTATAACTCAAATCCAGTTCTTAATTCTAATCTTATTAATGCTTTCATGATATTGTGGGAGGCAGGGATTATTACATTCTCCCCCTCAGACAATTGTATAACAAGAGGGGAAAAAGCAAGGATAGTATTAAATCTTACCCTCATTACCATTTTAGTACACACAAGAGCAGCACTAGAAAGACTGGGACCTCAGTGTTCTAGGAATTCTTTTGTACTTCATCCTTTTCAATGTTTTGTTATTGTTGCTTGGTTGGTTGTTATTTCTTTCAGGGTAGAATCCACTCCAGACCACTGCCTGATCTTTCCAGTACAAATTTCTTTATTATGATAATTTTGGTTTTGGTGTTTTTTGGGGTTTTTTTCTCTTTTTATAAACTGTCCCTCCTTTCTTCCCATCCAATATCTGAAGGCTGCCCATCCATTTAAAAGCCTTTAACATAAGTTGATACCAAATGCATCCTATTGGGACACAACTGCAACACTGTAGGTACTTTTACAGTAACTAGCCTGGTGAAATTATTTTCCATTATTTCAGTCTAGTATTCAGTCAATTCAACTACATTCTCTTGTATCATCATCTGCACAATAGTGTCCACGACTTGCAAGCACTTCAGTGGGAGAAACAACAACATTCATTTTCCCCTACAAATAACCACTTCCCTGAAGGGAGACTGTCCAGTTATCTCACAATAACTTTAGCTAACTTGCTGATCAGTCAGTCATCTGGTTTCCAATTTGCTCATCTAGCCACAAAAGCTGTGTTTGGGACACTCAGCCGGCTCATTTGGCAACCCGTTTCTTAACAGAGAAGCCATGCCTTTCTCAAGTAACATCCTTGTATGGATCAAGTATTCTTGAAATTTGAGTGACTTTGTCTAGCAGGCTGCAGACCCCCTTCACGCTTCAACTTCAATGTATTAAATCTCCAGCGCCTTTGGGCACACCATATATAGCGGTGGGGGCGGGGTGTGCTGCGGGGGGCTGGAATTTAACCCTTTGCCAGCACTGCTTTTAAAGGGGAAAAAAGAAGGCTTGGAGGCATGCTGCTCCTTCTTTCTATGCTGTAAGAAAGTTCTTCCTCAAAGTAACAGACCCTCTCTGCCTCACATACACACACTTATTAAAACATCCTGGAACTACGGAGTTGACTTCCAAAGCACAGCAAACCCCAGGAGCTACCTGACATGGCATTATTCAAAGTCACAGAGGATCAGCAATAGTAACCTTGCCAGGCAACCAGCACTGACTCACTCACAGGTGCTTCACACGACCAGCCCTGACACAAGACAGCAGCATTTCTCTAGTCCCTGCCGCAGCACTAGGCTGGATTACAAAGCTTAAGGGCATCCATAATGCAGACAGCTTTCAAACTTTGCTCACACCCAGTATTTTAAAGCTAGGGATTTTATTTTGTACACTTTACTGTCTGATAGTGTGAATAGCTGAGTAAAAAAAACCACTGCAGTGAAAGGGGAGGGAAAAGGGGAGGATTTGAAGTTTGATAGCTGACATTTTACCCTAAATAACAGTTTGCCTTTTGTTATCCACGAGCAGCTGAACAAAAGGCTGTATAACATTAGTTTTTTAGCATATGCCAGCCAGTACCTAGACATCCAAATAGAATCCACAAAACCCAAGACAACGTGGGACATGGGGAAGTTACAGCCAGAAGCTCCAGCACTATCCGCTGAGAAGCACACTGAAGTTTGATTGCCAAGTTTCAGATCCCTGACAGCCTTTTAATCCAGCCAAACACAGCATTTAGTTCTCCATATTCACAATACCTTGCCTAACAAAGCAAAATATTTACAGTAGATGGTAGTGTATAACAACATTGACTATCCACAAAATATATGGGTAGGCATGTAATACAAGCAGTCAACCAAAAAAGATAGTGTTTAGCAAATTTCCCAGAATACCTTTAAATATTTTGGTTATGTGTGGAGACTATCCAAAATTAGAGGGAAAATGATGCAACACAAGTTCAGCTATTACCTTTAGTTCATTAAGGCACCGAACTTCCCCACAACACAGATTCAAGGGTGAGTAAGTATTTGCTATTCCCACATCCCTGGAAAGCACTGGTATGAGAGCATCCTTGGTGATTGCTTGTGTGATCTTAGGAGAGCTAATACTGTAGTAACAAACTGGAGTAAAACAGCTGCTGAAGTGACAGCAGTCACCTTTGGCTGGGTTAATGTACCTACTTCAGAAATGAGTTTAAAGACAATTAGTTGAGGTTGTTTTCTCTGTAGCACTCAAAGCATACCTCACAATCCCCAGAATGCTAAGTACCCAACTCTGAAAAGTGACTTGAACCCATTGCCAGTCCAAAAAGTTCAGAGCTTGCTCCAAATTGCCTCCCTACTGGTGGGAGGTAAACCATTTTCTCCAAGTCAGCACCAGTGCAGAGGCATACAGCACAAAGCATACAGAACCATAAAACAATAAGCATTTGAAGTTTCCAGTTCAAGTCTTAGTCACTTCAGAAATATTTCAACCACATATGAAAGAAACTGCTAACTAGTCATCATCCTATCCAACAAGTTCACCATCTGGGGTTTTAGCAGTGCATAATATTACACACTCAACTGAAATAACAGAAATGGAGTTCTTGTTTCTTAGAGCTGAACATGTAGCTATGAATTAATTCTTGTGTCAGTATTGCACACATATCTGAGATGCCTGAAAAACACAGAACATATATTCACGAGCCTCATCTCTAGGTACTTGGTTTTATTCCTTTTCATACTACGCTATACAGCTAGAGCATTCAAAGTTGGCCAACATTTTTAGTTGCTAAAAGAGATTAGCAGCTACAGACTCTATAACTGAAAAGACTTTATTTTGTTGAGGCAGAGAAAGAAACAAGTAGCTGAGAATCAAAAGAACTTGAGAAGAGGCATACAGAAGTCTCAGCCACATACATCTGTTCTTCTTTAAGATGGTAGAGCAAAGAGGAAAGATAAAATAATGTCTGAAGTGACATTACATAGTAAAGAAATTTTTGTGCTTAAGGTACAAGTTGGCTATTAGTATTGCAACAATTCCTTAGGATGTTTTTGTTCCATTTCTGTGACTTGATTTGGATTCACAAGCTTATTTGTCAGGAGGACCAAACCCATCCCACCCACACAGCCCTCCTTCAAGCACAGCCAAGGAAAGAAGAAAACCTATGGAAGGAGCTGCAACTGAGCCCATGAAGAGAACAGTTGAAACAAAGTCAATACATGCCTGATATATTTTAGGATCAGGGACATCCATTCATTACATTAACCAATACTTGGATTGCCAAGCAGTAGCCAGTCCTATTCCCATCCAGTATTTCTACACTTCAATTAAAGACTTGGAATGATAGGTTAAAAGCATTAGCAAAAAATATGTACTACATAATTACCATCCAAGATTATATTTATAACTGCTCTACTGAGAGTGGATTACATCTGAAGACAATAAACCCTTCTGTGAAATCTTATCTGTAGTAACATTGGTCTTGCATTTAGCACATTGTTCGTGCAGCTTAAAATTTGTGTTCAACACATCATGATTCTTCATCTGATGGAAAGACACCAACAGCTTTGCAGGAAGGAAGGGAGTATGGGAGGAAAACTAGGAAGAGACTAGGTCAAGACAGTACTGAAAGAGGAATGATACCTCCTTGACTTTAAAACAGAGGAACCAAGTAGTTTTCCTTTAAGGAAGCAAGGTCTAGCAAGTGTGTTTACATGCTCTGAAGACTTAGGTGGAAGGAGAAACTGCTACAATGATGCAAGATTTTGTCACTAAATTGAAGCAAAAATTCAGCTAGACCTACTCTCCCAGCTATGAGATACACTTCAAGGCATCAGTTCTAACAAAACCATAATTTAAAAAAATTTGCAGGTATACAGTAGTCTAGTTTCACGCCTATTTATTGTATGCACATCTCCAGTTATATATCCTCAGGAAAAGTCAGTATAATCTCAGAGGTCTGTGCTGCAGCCTGCAAGCATAAATACCCTTACATAAAACAATACTCTTGGGTTTTCAAAGACACGTTCCAAGTAAAAACAGTCCATGAAAGTTGCCCGAATATCCAAGGCATTTCTGCTCCTTCCAATTTTGACTCACTGGAAATTGTCTGGAGACATGTTTAATTAAGCCAATAGTGTTACAATATCATATTATCACAAGAGAAAAACCTGACAACTTTGCTGTATTTACCCTAAAATGATGAGCGGATTTCAACATCAGCCACTGCAAAGCAGGGAGATTTGGATTCTGTCCAGTATGGTATTAAAGCTGTTTAAAACCCAAAGTTTTAACTCTTTTACTAAAGAGGAGGAGATAAATAAAAAGACTTCTGCATAGAGGGAAGAGCCAGGAGCTAAAGATGTGATGGGCAAAAGGGATCTAAAGTGATGGTAAGGCAGAGTAATCCCAGAGGTTTAACACATGATAGCTGAACAGTATTTTTAAGTTAAAGAAATATTGTGAATATAGAGATTATTCCAACCCCTTATCATACTAAGGATTTTAAGCCCACATTCCATAAATCACATATGGACAAAATAAATGACTACCCAGGTTTCTTCATCCAGAAGAAGTTAAAAAGGAAAACATAACTGTCAGTAACCTAATCTGAAGCACTGTCTTCAGATGGGCACCTGTATGTGCATTTGCTGTAAGAAAAGACACAGCAAGCATGATAAATGAAGGCTGCATGAGTACAAAGAAATATATGCAGTTTCTTATGTACACTGGAAGTATGTATTTCTCTAGCTCACATGCACATTTTTCTTTTAAGATGAACCTCTAGAAGTCACAACACAAAGTATCTTGTTTTAAGACCACTGCCTCAGGACGCACTCCTAAAATTCTTAATCATTTTGTCAGGCAGCAAAAACCTTAATCATTACAAAGAAAAACAGCAAAAGCCTGCACCACACAGTGTAGTTCATACAAATAACCCTTGAGCAAGAGATGCAGAATTGGAACTGGGGCATGCTTCCTCTGCATCAGCCAACCACTCGAGCCATGTGAGTGGATGGCACTGGGAGCACCACAGAGCAAAGCTCAGCACTTGGCAGTATGGAAAGCCATTACACAAAAGCAGCCATGTTTAAACTATCACTCCTGTCTAACCATTCCCGTCCTCTGTACTTCCTTTCCCCTCATACCAGCTCAGTTTGCAATTAAAATAAATGTATACCAGTGCTAGGAAAAGGAGGGAAAGTTTTCTGTCATATTAAGTGATTTAAATTGGCACACAGAAGCATCTCCTGAGCACACACAGCCAAGCCTGTCGAGAACAGAGGAGGAAGTAAGAACCCCTATTCTCTGAGCAGCCATGAGATGTTAAGACAGCTTGCTCCCTATTGTGAAACCACAGCTTTACCCTTCATTAGAGCTGCTTAGACATAAATTCAATCAGCAAATTTAGCCAAGGTACCAGGTAAGTAGCTTTCAGTTCAGCTGACTGCTATGCAGTTGAATGCTTTCCCCTATACATGTATAATCCTCCAAAAATTGCATCTTTCACAATCTGTAAACAAGAAGAAGGAATGCATTTTATTTGTTATCTAAAAACAATCCAGGAATATATGCAACTCCAGAATTCAACATAGCAATCTGATTTTGGCAAGTGTTGTCTACATGCTCCAATAGCCCCGTGAACTATTGCAACTCACTGACATGTCAAAAAACGTAAGAGTTTGTAAATTAATATGATCAGTTAAGAACATGACCAAAGATAAACCTGACAAAAAGAAAAGGAAGGAACAGTGTGTCTAAGGACAAGGGGTGAAAGACCTTTAAAATCTTTTCTTGCAATGGCGGGAGCTGAGGTGCCACAGGGCTTTTTGTCTTGTATGTCTTGGTAGTCCACGAACCACTTCTAAAATGGAATCTATAGAACAATGAGAGCTAGAAGGGTCACACATCATTAAGCTCAGTGAATTTGGCAACTCCACTTTCCCTAGAAAGTGTTAGAAATCTGCTATTGAAATGTTTTGACCATCCGCCACTGTTATCATGAAGTGTTATATTTAAGCACACAAGGAGCTGAGCTCTGGCATAAATGAAACCCCAACTTGCAACTTGTGGCATTTTCAACTTTCTGCAAACTCACTTGGATCCAGATAGTTTATCAATACAAGCTTACAGCTGTTCCAAAATTTTTCTAAGACCATGGTTTAGTTTACAGCCTATTAATACTTACAAGAAAAGAAAAACAGAGGTGGTCTTTCAGTCAGAGATGAAACAATCAAGAACACATTGACATATCAGGTAGGATATTTGATTGAATTACAGGTAAGACTAAAGTAAAATCTTTTTCAAGTCCTAGTCTAGTTGGTTTTTATAACAATAACATCTAGTTGCTACTGTAGCATTGGTAGTTCCATCCATACAAAAAACACTGCCAGACAAAAGAAAATTATCAGGGTTGCAGCATCGTTACTTTCATAGAATGCTTTGAAATATCAGAAATAAAGCATTTCGCCTGCTGCCATGATAGCATTTTGATAGAAGACAGTGAGGTTCCCAGTGGTAAATCACCAGACTGGATTTCAACAGCAGCTCTATGACAAAGAATTGGCTTTTGCTTCCCCCCCGCCACTCCACAACAGTTTTATTCACTTTCTTTCATGCATCACTGTAGTATCTGCAGGCACTGCCACCCCAAAAGCAGCATTCAGGGCTCCACACTCTTTAATGTTTACCACTAATGTATGAGTAAATATTCTCTGTTTTAGAGACTGTTACGTACTCAAAGCATACAACAGGAGTCAACAGCTCAACTGTGACCAGAACCATCTCGACTAAAAAGAGACTACACCAGACATCCCAGTTAAGATCTGAAATCTGCATTTCTCTGCATTAAGAGGATGAGCAACTACACTGATCTTGTCTGGCAAATGTGTAGTCTTGTTTTGAGACTTGGAACACCCAGTAAGTAACCACCCACAGTGCTATTTCCCTTCTCACTCAAGGGAGTCTCAAAACAGAGGTGGAATGAGGGAAAATTATGGGGATTGGACAGTGATTTCCAGAAGGAGGGGTGGAAAGACCAGAGAGGAACAGGACGAAAGATAATACATGAGTAGCAATATTAGGAGAGGAGTATCATGTTCTAGGCACAGAGGCACAAAATAAAGGAGCCAGCAACTTTTGTGCAGAAAACCCTCAGGGATGGGGTCAAACCTTGGTAAAAGGGTAAGAAGGATATATCCTGAGGAAGAAGAACTCTGCATTTTAGGAGAACTACTCTTCCAGCAGCTTGCAGATGAATTAATCTGAGGGAATATCCTCTCACCAGTTTTTCTCACATACTGAGCAGAACCAGAGTCTTTATATTAAGGTTTCAGGCTACCATTACCACTTTGCATTTTAGGTTTCTTTTTACACTATTAGCCAAACAAAGTGCTTAAGCGATGCACTAAGTATTTTCCTGGAAGGCTGCCTTTCTATTATCATTCCTTTTACGAGGCTGTAAATAGCATTCTTAAGCAAGCAATAACCCTCACAGTTTTGCAGCCACCCTTTCTCAGAAAAAAAGTTGTACACCTCACCCATATTTTTAGCCAAAGTGATAAAGATTTACAGGACAAACTATTCCCAACAGTCAGTCTCTCCCAAACAATTCCCCTTGAGTGAATAATAAATACTTGCAAACACTGATCAGGCACACCCGCATTAAGGAGCCCACCAAAACGCACTAATCAAGAACAGTAGTAGATCATTAATTTGCAGAATAAAAGCCTTTCTCAACAGGAGCTGAAGGCTTGAAAATACTTACTTGTTTTAAAACAATCTCTAGGTCTACAGGACACAAGAACACCCAAACCCAATCCTTCAAGAGGTGTATTCTTTACAGAGCACACTATTGAAGGCAAAATAATTTATGTAAAACAAATTAAGCTTTTTCAGAAGCTTCTTCTAGAAAAACCGCACAGCAAAAGCAAGGTTAAATACCTTTGTTTCCTCTGCAATTTAAGCTATCAAGTACACAGTATACCTCGGAGCTCCAATCCCTGATACTCTTTTACTAAGTGATGAAGAATACACTGCATTTGAAGCTGGATGCCCTATGCTATGGCCAAAAGCCCTAAATTGTTTCACTTTACACACATCAAAAAGAACTTTCATCCTACTGAGAACACAAAAGCTAGAAGCTTTCTAGCCTGTACCACAAAACCAAAGTTATACTCCAAAACGAATGAAGAAAAGATGGCTTTTTCTAGCATCTTAAGAACATCACGCCTCATTTCAGTCTAGCATTCGGTATTAAACAAGTGCTTTAGAAAGCCCACTCTTAGGGAGGTACTGAGATACCACAAAAAGCTGTAAGCAGCCCCGTTGCCATAACGTTTCTGGGTTGTGTTTTCTTGTTAACAACTTGATTGTTCCTCAATCACACTTCACATCACCCAAGCGTATTTTTAAGGTCTTTTTCCACCGAATTTATACGGTTTGTCCTCTGCCACTAGCAACTTTAAGAAACACAAAATGTCAAACCTTTCTAGAATTATTTCATAGCTACAGCAGCACTTGAAGTGATAGAAAGTATCCCTGAAACCTGAAGACAAAGGCATCGCCACATTTCCCTAGGCTAAATGCCTTCATGTATCAGTTAAGCAAGCATCCCACAGGAAACTCTTGTACTACCCCTGTCCTCAGGCAGGTTTTCCCCTGAAGCCCCTTGTTGTCCAGTTTCATCCTGGGAAGAAACTACCTCCAACACTGGTTACTGGAAAATTCCAGCAGAAGCTCCTCGCGTTGACCCCCAGAGCAAAAGGGAGAGTCAGCACATCACTGTTTTCCAGCTTCAAACGAAAAATCAAGTTTCAAACTATCACAGCAAGAAACCATCCCAATGAAACTTAAGACACTTTGAAGAAGCCACTGCCTTTAAGATCCATGAAACAATACTTAGGGTCACCAGAACCAGAACTTAGAAAGCCAAAGCGTTTTAAATTAACACCACATAAAGCAAATTCCTGTTTTTGCATCAGTAGATGTTTGCCACCACCGAAGCAAACAAAATGTTGACTGAGAGCAGTAGATGCAGCTGGCATATGCAAGCATGAGTATCTCTGCTAACTTTTTCACTACCTTTTATTAATTTATAATTAAATAATCAAAAAGGTGTCTTTTTCTCAACACAGTTATTTTCCTTCCCTATTTATTCGTTTTTCTTTCCCAGTGAGTTACACGCCAAACACGGCTGTGGAAAGCAGATTGCACAAACCAGATCAAATAAGCATTAGAACTCTGGGGGCCCTAAACTTTCTTCTCTTGCACCTCCACGGCCTCACCACCCCTCGGTACGCGCCCGACGAGCTCCCTCTGAGGGGCACAGCACCCGCAGCAGCCCAAAGCCCCCGCTGCAAACCATTAACGGGCAGACTGGGCCTCCGCCGGCCGCCTCCGGGGACAGCACATCCCGCACCTCGAGGAGGGACCCCCCGGCTCACCTCCTCCTCCTCCCGGGCGGCAGCGCGGAGCAGCGC
The DNA here is from genome assembly GCA_013399455.1 of Anthoscopus minutus. Taxonomy (NCBI): domain Eukaryota; kingdom Metazoa; phylum Chordata; class Aves; order Passeriformes; family Paridae; genus Anthoscopus; species Anthoscopus minutus. Next base: position 2,714 of record VWYI01032612.1, on the reverse strand, counting down.
CCGGTGGGGCGCTCCCGGGACGCCGCCGCCCCGCCGCACGCCCTCCTCCGGTGTGCCAGTGGCTCCCGTCCCCTGTCCCCAGCCCCGCGGGGCGGCGGGAGC
>VWYI01032611.1:111641-130178 GCA_013399455.1 Anthoscopus minutus | reverse complement strand
CCTCAATCCCCATCCTTTATCCCAGCTCCCACCAGAGAACAACAGAGATCTCAGCACCAAGGGGAGGAGAATCCCAATCCCTCCCCTGGCCTGGATCCAAGCTGGGACCTTCATCTCCCAGCAAAGAGCAGCTCCAAAGGGTGTTTTCCTGCAGATCATGAGGGACAATTAACACCACATCCCATGAGAAGATTTCCAGAGTTCTGGAGGGACCTGAGCTTTAGTCTCAAACTTCTGATAAGTGTCTTTAGAAAAGTTCTAAATAATTCACCTGCAAAATGCATTTGGTGGCTTCTGCCAGGTGCCTGTGCAGTGAAAGGCACAGGGATGCTTCTGTGGATCTGGCCCCAGATTACCTTAATAACTTTGCAGATTGGAAGCTGTGAGTGTAATTGATTCTCCACTTCATTAGTTAAACTGAAAAAGGAATTAAGAACTACCGAGGGTACGGCAAAGTGGTTGGCCAAAGGTTTCTTGTGCTGTGAACAGGTAAGCTTATTTACTTTTTGTTTTTATCAGATGGGAATAATTTTGAAAAGTAAACACGAGGACTTTAAGTGGGGGAATCAAGACCTCATTATTTTTCAGAATTTCCTGTTGCGTAATGGATTCGGCTTTTCTGTTACTTTATAGAATTTTGAAGACAGATTCAGTCACAGTAAAATTTTTTTATTTAATTATTACTTTATTTTTCTGGTGAATTAACTATCCAGACAAAACAAGCCTCACAACTGCTCACAGCTGGTATTGGTAGAGCCAAGAGGCTCCTTAATTTTAATAAGTTTTGAAAATCCTGACCTTTGGTTTTGTTCCATGCTCCAGAGCACTGGTGAGTGACAGGGTCATTCCCCCAGCATCAGGTCAGGGGGACACCCACATCCACCCCTGAGCCTGCAGGATCCCAGCTCCTCCTGCACCTGCAGGATCCCAGCTCCTCCTGCACCTGGAGGATCCCAGCTCCTCCTGCACCTGTGGGGATCCCAGCTCCTCCTGCACCTGTGGGGATCCCAGCTCCTCCTGCACCTGCAGGATCCCAGCTCCTCCTGCACCTGCGGGGATCCCAGCTCTTCCTGCACCTGGAGGATCCCAGCTCTTCCTGCACCTGCAGGATCCCAGCTCCTCCTGCACCTGGAGGATCCCGGCTTCCCCCGCGCCACTCTCCCCTGGAGCTCCGCTGGCTCCCGGGGCTGTGAGGCAGATTGAGCTGTTTGTTTTTCCTTGTCTGTCTCTTTATGCATCCCCAAGTCCCCAGTGACTCTGACAGCAGCTTCCAACAAGGAAGGCATCCTTGTTTTCATATATCTGTTAAATAAAATGTCAGCAGCAGGTGACAACACAGCCCTCGTTGGTGCTGCTCCGTAATTTAACTGAGTTAAGAAGGGATCAGAGCCCGGCACCACATTTAGATTTAGAACCTGCTCTGGGCTCTATTTGATACAGACCCCAGAGTGCAGAGACAACCTGTCCATGCCCAGGTTTCCTTCTGCACTGCCTCAGCCTGTGGCTGATCAGCTCTCACCTGCAGGAGGACAGCAGCACTCAGGTACCTCCAGCCTGGCACAGGTGGGCTGGGTGGGCAGTGGTGCCACCTGCGCAGCTGAGTCTGGACAAGCAGGAAGGAAGAAGTGCTAGAGGTTTTTACCACCAGCAAAGTTCTTGCTATCACCACCACCATGGCTTTTACTGTGACCAAAGGCTCATTTTTCCCTTTCAGCCACCCCAGTTCTGTTGCTGGCAGAAGCCATCACACCCTTCTTGTTGATGTTTTAGGATTTCAGCTTCTCTGTTTCTCATACATTTGTAACCCTGCAGTTCTTTAGTGTGTAACTCCAAACTCCACATCCAGGGCTGGCTGCTGCTTCCCCATTGGGGTCACACACAGCAATTCCTCTCCAGGCCTGGCAATCAAGGACACCTCCCTGCCTCAGGGCCTGAGATGGGAACAAAAGTGAGTTGGGGGAGCAAAACTGGGGTAAATGACTTCAATACCTGAAGCTGTAATTGGGAGATCAACCCCCAATATGCAAATGCCCAAACTTATAAAAGTGTGAAACCCCTTTGAGCCATTGCCCATTTTGGGTGCAGCCCCTGGGGGGCTTTGTCTGCCCTAAATTCACTTGAAGGCCCTTCAGTGAACAGAACTGCTTTTTATTGCCTTGATTTTGCCTGGCCTCTGTTTTCAGGTAGCCCAAAAAGGCAGCAGTGTTCATCTGAAAGCAGCACAGCACAGCCTGGGCTGTCCCTGGGGTGTTTTAACTTTAAAACGCTGCTCACAGAACACGCAGAACCCGAACCCCTGACTAAGAGGGGTCCCTGTGCTGGCACAGGCGGTGGGGACGTGCAGCACGAGCCCCTCTCAGCAGCTGCAGACCTGATTGCAGGGGCTCATGCAGAGCAGCAGCGCTGTCAATCACTGCCCATGTTCCAGGAAGAGGAGACAGATTCTCTCCTATCAGAGTGACAGGTACAAAACCCATCCCTGACCTTTGCTCCCCCGAGCTCTGCCTAATGCTCTGCAAGATCCCCCCAGCCAATGGTGGTCTCCAGGTGAGGATTCAGAAACTTTACATTTTATAGCTGGAATAAAACAAAAGATCTGTTCATTCTGTATGTGGGTAGTGTTGACGCCATCCTCTAGCAATCCTTGCTTTCAGCTGATGCTGCTCATCACGATTAAATATGAAATTTTAAATACCAAGTTACAACGACCGTGAACTCCATTTTTGTTCACATCTCTCCTTTTGTTCACTCTGCAGCACACGAGCTGATGGACTCCTGCCTGGTGGTGAGTGAACTGCCCTGAAATCCTCTTTAAGAACAAGCAGAGACATCCTCCTTTTTTCACATTTATCATTACACAGCGGGTTTGTGAGGTATCAATTAGCTGTGTTGATTTTTCCATTCTTTAAACCACCCTGCAACCACAGCAGTGAGGGGCTTAACCCAGCCCTCACCTTCCCACATCCTCTGTGGTGTGAATTCATTTCCAAACAGGTTATTTTGCAGAACAGGAGCTGCCATTTCGCCTTGCTGAGCTCAAAGCGAGGAGCTTGGCTGCCTCTGACTCTTTACAAACTTCTCCATGCTCTGGCCAGACTTTCTGCTCTTTCACCACAGACGAAAACATGGGCTGTGACACAACTGGTGACGTCAGAAATTGTGAAATTCTGGTGAAAAGCAGTGGCAAGCTAAATACAGAGTGTCTGCCACAGGCTGAAGGTGTATAAAGAGCTCTCTCAGCCAAGCAGCCCTTCCCAGGATCCTGTTGATGCAGCAGGAACAGGAGAGCATTAATCACCAGCCATTTCTCCCCAAAACTCTTCTCTGCAGGTCATGGGAAATGTCCCCCTGGGCCACACTCAGTTAATTAATTTGTGTCTATGCACAGCAATAATTGAGTCTCTGGTTCTTTTCCCCTCGGTGCTCAGCGAGTCTCTTCCCCCCTCGGGCTGGGAGTGGCTCTGCTCTGGGCTGGGGGAGTCTGGGGAAGGCTCTGCAAGTGCCCAAGGCCAGGCTGGATGGGGCTTGGAGCAGCCCGGGACAGTGGAAGGTTCCCTGCCCAGGGGGGGTGAGCTTTAGGGTCCCTTCCAACCCAAACCATTCCATGCCCTGTGATGATTCTGTGTCTCTCATCCCGTGCCACACCAGACCTGCGAGCTCCAGGGGCCACAGCTGCTGTGGCAGCGCTGCCTGTGCCTGCTCCGCCCTCCTGGCTGAAGCCAAACTGAGCTCCAAGAGCTCATTCTGGAGGGATCCATCCCAGTGCTCTGTCCTGGCTCCCCTTCCCAGCCTGGAATCCATCCAAGGATGCTTCCACCACCCCAGAATTGCAGAATTCAGGCCAGGTTAGCCACTGGCTCCTCTCTGCATCCACCTCCTGCTTGGGCTGTGTGAAAAGCCCATTTTCCATGGGAAGAGCTGCTCCTGCCCTTCACAGCCCGCCCTGCTCGAGTTCTCTGAGCACCAAGGAAACCACCCCGTGCTTCATCCAGCTCCTGCCACACACAGGGCCAGTCCTCAGAGCCTCTCCCTGGGCTGGCAGCCACCAAAGCCCTGTCTGACCCTGCCAAGCTGCCTGCAGCAGCTCCCAGGGGCTGCTGCCTTGGCTCTCCCGCTCCTTCCTTGGCTCACTTTGCTCCTGGCTGCACGGCCGAGCTCCCCAGAGGTCACATCCCTGCTCAGGCTGCTTTGTACCCCACAGCACAACCCTTTAAAGCAGCACTGCCACACAGGTGCAAGGTTGGACCCTTCCCTTCATCCCTCCCTGTGTCCCTCAGGAAATTCCACACAATTCCATGGAGATGAAAGGAGCGAAGCACTTCAGGGACTTTTTTTTTATGTGCAAATACGACAAAAGGAAGTGGCTGCTTTGCCCTGAACCAAGTTTGCATTGCAGGAGAAGAAACCCTGAGGTGGCTTTGGGAGGTGCCACAGCTGGGAAAGCTGCAAAGCCCTTGGGGCTGTGTGGGTGCCAAGGCTGGGTGTTCCCAGGGCAGTGCAGCCCCCGGGCCCTCCCAGAGCTGTGTGCATGCAGCCCCAGAGCAGTGACAGGCAGCTCACAGGCTGCCAGACAGCCAGGGCTCAGCACCCTCCTCCTGAGCCAGGCTCAGCCCAGAAATGAGGCTGGAGCTGAAACCAGGTCAGGAATTCCACACCCAGCCCAGCTGCCCTCTGCTCACTGCCCCAGAGCCAGGGAGGCTCTGCAGGACACCTCAACCTGTGAAAAGAACTCCAAAATCACACTCCTTCCTTAGCCAAGCATCCATCACTTCCACAGCTCCAGGTGGGAATGTGGCTGTGGCTGCTCTGGTTGTCCCTGTGCCCCCGAGGTGGCCGTGGCTGCCTGGGACAGGTCGAGGTGGCTCAGTTGGTTGGGCAAAGCTGTGCTTTGCACCTGCAGAGATATTTCAAAGGCAGCACCAGAAAATAAGGGTGTGAAAGGAGAGCAAACCTCCTGCTTTCAACCTCCTGGAGTTGTTCATCCTCTGGAAAGGAAAACAGAACATGAAAACACTTCAAAGAGAGCCCTCCACCAGGCAGAGAGGAGCTGGTGTGGAGCTGCAGTGGGAACTCAGGCATCCCCAGGCGTGTCCCCCCATCACAGCCACCGTGGGAATCACGCTCTGTGCTGGAGAATAAAGCACAGGGCAGCTCCACACGGTCACCTCTGCACCATGTGGGATGTGCTCAGCTCTGCAGCTCCAGCCCTACCCCCTGAACCGTAGCTGAGTGCAGCTGTACTGCGGGGCGAGGAGAAAATTCATTAAAAGCCATCCCTCTGGAGGAATGGCTCTGATATTAAGGGTCTATCAATAATGATTCACTGGGCCATGATAGCAGTGAAATTGCAGTGATAAAGGGTGACAAAATATTGTAAGATATGTGCATCGAGGCTGTGGAGCAAATTATCTGATGTGAGACGCAACATGTGATGATGTGCAGGGAAGCAGCTGCTGCCCACGGGTGAGGTTAAAGAAAGGCACAGGGAATTCACTGCTGGTGGAACAAGGATTTGATCTGGGGCTGACCCCAGCACGGTGCCTGCACTCCATAGGGAGGAGCCTTTGCTCTGGCCAGACTTCCCTGCAATACAGCAATTAATCACTGATGGTAATGGAGAGCAGTGCTCCTCCCCTCCAAAGCCCTGGTGTGCAGTCATCTCCCATCCAAAGCACACAGGGGGATATCCCTGCCTGCCAGCAGTTGGACTTGGGGCTGCTGCTGTCACTCCCAGAGCAGGCTCCAGGACAGGACAGGCAAACCCCAGTCAGTGACAGCTCTGCCTGTGCCACAGCCCTCAGAGCCACTGAGGAGCTGTGCATGGTGGGACCAGGGGCAGCACGAGGAGCCAGCCCAGCTCTCCACATCCTCCTGACAAACTCTCCCTCACCTTTTCCAGGCGAGGACACCTCGTTCCTTCTTTAAGACCGGAGGAGCCCTGGGCTGGCTCTGGCAGCAGCAGAATTTGTGGCTCTCTGGCTCTAGGGAATCTCCTGTCCCTCAAGCACTCCCCATGCCAGCAGACCCCCATTCCCAGCCCTCTGGTGCCTGCTGTCATTACCTGCTGCCATCCCTGAGCCTTTCCCTTGGTGCTCGCTCAGGATTGATGGGGCTCAGGATTGCGAGCAGTAAAAGCGCGGTGCAGAAACTGCAGCGTGTAAAAGCTGCCCCATAAAGAGCAAAGGCTTCTCCTTTTCCTCCCTGTAACCTGTAAAACATCCACTAAATCCCAGAGCCAAAGCAGCACAGAGACCTAATCCCAAAAGGCCAGGAATATCCCGTGATTAGGTGGGTGTTGTGAGCCATGGTTTTAGCAGGGCCCAGTGGAAGCTTGTCTGGAACCTGCTCACAATTTATGGGATTTGACTGGGGGGATCTCAAAATGAACCCACCTGTCCAGAAGTCTTTGCTGTGCCTGTTCCACAGCATTCAGGGAATGTGCTGCTGCTCCTGCCAGGCTGAATGTCAGCCTGAGGCTGGCACAGGAGTCCGAGGGGGAATGGGGAAGGAGAGTGGGAGATGGGGAAGGAAAGTGCAGTGGGAGCCACGCTGCTTTCCTGCTTTCTCCTTCCCCTAATGGACTCAATAATCGACTGGCAGTGGGAGTGAAAGTGCTCTGGCCAGGCAGGATCAGAACATCTGATCCCCTGCCAGGACCTGGGGGAAGGAAACAACCCCCAGAGAGAGCCAGGGATGGAGCAGGGAGCATCCCTGAGCCACGGGCCGGGATTGCTGAAGGGGGCACTCCACCCTCTCCTGCTCATGGCAAAGGAATGCCACGGGGCTTTGCTGAAAGCCCTGCCTGGCTGATCCTGGCTCAGCTGGCCAGGCCCAGCCTGGCACTGCCAAGCCAGCAGTGCCTTGTGGAGCTCCAGGGAGGGTGGGACATGCCAGGGGGTGCTGCCAGCCTGGACACAGCTCTGAACAGCTCAGGGTGTGGAGAAATGGATGAGCTTTGGAGACAGGGGCCATGGAAAGCGGCCCTTGAACTGAGGGGCCGTGCCCCCTATGCCCTGACCCCCCTTACATAAAGCACCTGCTGAGGTCACTGCTGTCCCCAGCTCCTCTGCGGTGGCTCCTGGAGGGCCTCGATGACATGATTATCCCTCCTTAGCAGAGCATTTCCAAAGCCCAAGGAGGGCTTTGCTCGCTAATCTGGCATTCAGTGCAGATAATAGGCTTTGGGATGAAGCCCTCCTGGAGTCTATTTTAAGGTGGTTTTGCAGCTTTGTCGCCTGTCACAGCAAGAGCCATCCTGTTAGAGCACCCCGGGGCTGCCACATCACGGTCACTCTCACCTGCTGTCCCTGCCAGAGAAGCTCCTTCCCGTGCCCAAGTGCCATCCCCAGGCCCTGGAGCTCCCCAGCCTTGCCAGGCTCCTGTCTTCTCCTTTCCAAAAGCTTTTAAGGGGTCTCCTCAGGAAGGAGGTGGAGGTGGAAAGGGAATCTCCCAGGCCTGGAGCAGGGCTGGACTGAGGTGTGTGTGCACTGGGGGATTTGTGCAGTTTGGGTTTTGCCCCATGTCCTTGCCTCCAAGGAGCCACCCTGGCAGGGGTGCCCTGTCCTGCCCTCTGAGGTGGCCTGGGCCGAGGGGTTCCACACTTCTGGCCAGGAATTTCCTTGATTTAGGGAAAATTCCTGATTTAGGGCAATAGCTGAGGCTATTTCAGAAGGGAGGCTCCCTCACAGGGAAGCTGGGGAAAGGGAGCCCCTGGCACCCAAAAACACCTGGGATGTGGGGACTCTCCTCTCTCCCATGGCCCCCCTCTCACAACCCCACCTTGCTTTCCAGGCTCCCTCACACTTTGCGTCACTGCAGGCAGCCAGGTCACAGCCAGGGCACCTGTCCAGGTGGGTGCTGTGCCCCCGTGCCCCCAGCTCCTGGCACTGCCCAGGCACAGCCAGAGCAGTTTCAGCAGGGCACAGGGGGTGGCAGATCCTCCCTTTTGCTCAGCTGAGAGTGGCTGGGAGCTCACACAGAGGGGTCCCCACTGCCAGCCCTGGGGGACAGCTTGTCCCCACTGCCAGCTCCAAACCAGGGACAGCCTGTCCCCACTGCCAGCCCTGGGGGACAGCCTGTCCCCACTGCCAGCTCCAAACCAGGGACAGTCTGCCCCCACTGCCAGCCCTGGGGGACAGCCTGTCCCCACTGCCAGCCCTGTGGGACAGCCTGTCCCCACTGCCAGCTCCAAACCAGGGACAGTCTGTCCCCACTGCCAGCTCCAAACCAGGGACAGCCTGTCCCCACTGCCAGCCCTGGGGGACAGTCTGTCCCCACTGCCAGCTCCAAACCAGGGACAGTCTGTCCCCACTGCCAGCTCCAAACCAGTCACAGTCTGTCCCCACTGCCAGCTCCAAACCAGGGACAGCCTGTCCCCACTGCCAGCTCCAAACCAGGGACAGTCTGTCCCCACTGCCAGCTCCAAACCAGGGACAGCCTGTCCCCACTGCCAGCTCCAAACCAGGGACAGCCTGTCCCCAGTGCCAGCCCTGTGGGACAGCTGTGGGTGCCACCACAGCCAGGCAGCCAGAAGGGAGCAGCTGAGGGCTCAATCCCAGCCTGGGCTCCTTCCCACCAGGACCTCTCTGGCAGGGAGCAGCCCCAGGCTTTGCCTCTCCCCGGGGATCCCAGGTCAGGTCATCCTGTGGAGAGGTGTGGGACAGGGCTGCAGAAAGATGGCAGCACCTGAGGCACCTGTACCGGCTGTCCCAGGCAGAGAGGGACATGAGGCACCTATAAAAGCTGTCCCAGGCAGGGAAGGACCTGTGAAAACTGTATTGGGGCACCCACAGAGGCCGTGTCTGGGCACAGGAAGCTGCCCCTTCCTTAAGGTTCAAACACTCTCCGGCCTTTTTCTCCTCCTGCCTCCCCTCCCACAGCCCCACGTGCCCCCAGCTGGCTTTTCAGGCTCCCGTGGTGTCTCCTGTAAGAGCTCAGCTGGAGAAAGGGGACATCTCCGAGGTGGGACCTGTGTCCCCTGCACTCCCCAGCTCACAGAGCTCTGTGGATAAGGTGCCTCCACACCTGTCTTACCCCCGCTGCCTCTGCCAGGAGGCTCCAGCCCGTGGCACAAGCGCTGGGAGCTGGGAAGGCCGGGCTGGCAGAGCTCTGGGAGTCTCCAGGGCTCTGTGGTCCAGCCCAGCATGCACTGGCAGAGCTGCTGGGATTTGTGGACTGGAATAGCATGAAATGATGCTGAAAATCCGGGTTAATCTGCACTGGCTCCAGAGGCCAGTTCTGCCAGAGCTGCCTCTTTATCTGCAGTGTGGATCTAAATCCACAGCAGGCTTAACTTGGGTCTTGGCAGCTTTACATCAGCTCTGATTAGTTCACATCGAGTTCTTTACAGCTCCCTGACCCTCTGCTGGGGAAGCTGCCTCTAGACTGTCAGTATTTTATATTTTATATTTTTTTTAAATTTTATATTTTATATTTCCACAACGGTGTCACAGTCCTCAGGTGTCCCCATGGCAGCTTCCATAACTGTCCCCTGGCCTTGAGCCAAACCCCTGGGAGATGTTGTCCAGCGTGCTCTGACAGCCAGCACGTCACAAAGGCCAGGAGACCACCCTGCAGCCCTAAACCCAGGCCTAACTCTGAGCCAGGCCCTGGAGCTGTGATGGGTGTGATCCCTGCCTTGGGACAGAGGCTCAGCCACCTCCCGGGGGATTGGCAGCACCAGCAACACCGTGGGATAACGGGAAGGTGTTTGGGGACATTGTCCCCTCACCAGGACATCAGAGCAGATGTGACCCTCCACTGCAGACCCCTCAGGAGAAGCAACCCCGACCTGCACCCAGTGATGCCTGGAAGAGCTGGAGCAGAGGCTGATGGAGTTAGGGGAATAAAGGAGATTCATTGAGAGGTCACCCCCAGACAGCACCACGGTTACAAACTAGGCTCTGTGTGGATGGAGAGAAAAGGGAGGGGGCCAGTCCTGAGATCCCACTCTTTTTATAGGTTTGGGTCCATTTGCACACAGGACCCTCATTTGCCCACCCTGTTCCTTCCATGTTTCACTTGGAGCCTGAAGTTTGGAAAAAATGTCCTTGAGTCCCAGTTGGAGTAGGATTGTTGTGTCTTCTTCACCCTGTGAAAGGATCTCAGCACCCTGAACAAAACCCACACAGCAATGCAGGACAGAAACCCCAAAAGCCCAAGGCATCACCAGAAACACCTGATAAAGCTGGAGGCCACTCCAAGCCCTGCCAGGGAGGACACCCCCAGCTAGCCCAGGGTGCTCCAAACCCAGCCTTGGACACTTCCAGGGATTCCAGAGCTTCTCTGGGCACGCTGTGCCAGGGCCTCCCCACCCTCCCAGGGAACAATTTCTCCCCAATATCTCATCTACCCCTGCTCTCCTGCAGCTCCTCTGCCCCATTGTGTGTTAACCTTGTGGCTCCCAGCGCTAAGGCAGCCGCCTGGGACAGCTGGGACAGGAACTCTTAGCTCAGGCACACCAAGGGTCACACAGCTGCTGTGTGTCCCCCTGTGCCACCAAACACCCGAGGTCTCTGATTTCTCAGTGGATGCTGGCACAGATCCCTCCTCCAGTCTCTGCCCCAGCCTTTGATGAGCCCATCTTTTATCCCAGCAGCCATTGCCAGGGATCTGGAATTGCTGGTGAGGCCAGGGAGGCTGGGGACACAGAGGAGGACCAGTGGCCCTGCCTGCAGGTGGGACACAGCCCCGAGAGCAGCTGCAGTGCAGACAGACACAGACAGACGTGGGCTGACACTTCCCCCATCCTCACACACACCAGGCCACCTGCTGGGGTCACAACACGGCCATAAAGCCAGGAAAATGTGTCCCCCATGGGAAGGCATCGCTTGTGCCACACAATTCCCAGGACTTCCAGTGGGATTTGTAAAAGAATGAGCACTGACCAAAAAACTGTGGCAACCAGAAACATCTCACAGCCCGAGGAGAGCGTGCAAGCCCATCTGCCACCTTCCTGCAGTCCCTTCCTCACTCCCCAGCCTCCAGAGCCCTGCCTGGAGGTGCTGGGATTTCCTACATCCCAGCAGGACAGTGAGGGGCAGGGACAGGGCTGCTGCTGCTTGTGGGGCAGGGAGGGCTGGCAGGGGGAATTGCTGATGGCCCTGTGGTGCCAGGGGTGACATCCAAGCCAAGCTGAAGTGGTGAGCACAGAGATTCCCACTCTGGGGCCCTCTGGCAGATCCCTGGGGTCCGTGGAAGGAGGAGGGATGCTGCCAATGGGCTCTGACTGCTTTGGCAAAGAACAGGAGGAGAAAGAGGAGGGGGTGATGCTCAGGGGTTTTGCCAGAGAGCACAACAGGGCACTGACAGTTCAGGCTGCCATGGACAGCCAGAAACCCTTTCCACTGAAGCTCAGCTGGAGAGAGGTGCTGAGGAAGGTCTGAGGGTTTGCACCAGATGCCAGCAGGGCCAGGATGGAGCCAAAAAGCAGAGACTGTGCCAGCTGCTGGGATAGAAAGTGTAAATCCCTGGATGTTGGCTGAGAAAAGCTACATTGCTGCCCTAAATTATTTCTGCTCTCTTCACTGTTGTCCCCAGCTGCCTGTGCTGGGCCATCCCTGCTGCAGCAGAGGCTTGTAATGTGCTGTAATTAAGTGGGCACGGGTCTAATCAGTCTGCAGAGAGCCCTGGACAAAGGCTCTGCTAATCCCAGCCATCCCCTGCTGCAGGGCCAGGCAATGTTCAAAGCACAGCACAGAACCAGCCAGGCACAGGCTGGTGCCCGGTGACTTTTTCTGTTGCAGACTGAGCTGCTGCAGCTGAAATCAGCTCTGTCTCAGCTGGGGAGGGAGGGCAGCCACAGCCTCCTGCAGAGCCCAGCAAGGGGCTGAGGGGATCCAGCTCTGGCACAAGGATCTGAGACAGGAACGTCCTAAGGAGTGCAGGATGCCCAGGAAGGGAACATGCAGCCCCAGGGGTGCCAGCACTGCTTTCCCCAGGGACACTCAAGCTGGTGAAATCCTGCTCCAAGTTCAGCAGGAAGGATGCTGCAAGAGCTGACTGTGGTGTTTGCAACAGCTGAAAGGGTTCCTAAGAGCTCTTGTTCTTCCAGTGAGGTCACAGAGTCACTGAATCCCAAATCACAGAATCACAGAATCACAGAATCACTGAATCCCAAATCACAGAATCACAGAATCCCAAATCACAGAATCACTGAATCACTGAATCACTGAATCCCAAATCACAGAATCACTGAGAGAGCTTCTCTGGGCACGCTGTGCCAGGGGAATCACTGAATCCCAAATCACAGAATCACAGAATCACTGAATCACAGAATCACAGAGTCACTGAATCACGAATCAGAGTGGTTGGGGTTGGAAGGGACCTTAGAGACACCTCCCACTGTCCCAGGCTGCTCCAAGCCCCGTCCAGCTTGGCCTTGGACACTTCCAGGGTCCCAGGAGCAGCCACAGCTTTTCTGGAAAACCTGTGCCAAGGCGTCCCCACCCCCTCAGTAAAGAATTTTTTCCCAATATCCCATCTAACCCTACACTCCTCCAGTCTGAAGCCATCCCCCCTTGTCCCAGCACTCCTTGTAGATAGTCTCTCTCCATCTTCCCTCAGGTACTGGAAGGCCACAGCTGGGTCACCCCAAGGCCTCTGCTCAGGTCCTGGCTGCTCAGACAGGCTCACACACCCGAAGGGAGTCACTGTCCCTTGAGGCAGAGCTCCTGCTGGGTTGGTGCCCTGGCAGTGCCTGCAGGAAGGGAGGAGTTCCTGGGTGTAGGGAGCCCTGACCCTGGTCCCCTGCCAGCTGCCCCTTCCCAGGCAGCAGAGCCTGGGCAGCAGAGGGGTTAAGGCAGCCTGAGCTCCCCACCATCCCTCCATCCCTCCATCCCTCCATCCATCCATCCATCCTGCAAATCTGACGGCTCCATCTCTTCAACGGGCCCAGATTGATTTCTTGACTGGGAGCAATGAGCAGCTTCACATGAAAAATGAGGGTTGGTGCCGTCAATAGAAGTTCTAATTACAACTTAAATCCAGGACATTCTTTACAGCACACACCAGATTTACAGCACTTGCAGGTGGGCGTGCAGCCCTTTCTAATTAAAGCAGCAGGCACTGCAGATTGCTCAGCCAGCCCCAGCCCAGCTCCCCAGTGCTGCTGGCACCGAGCTCGCCAGGGAGGCACCAGCACCCCAAGGGCACCGGGGAAGGACAGGAAGCTGCAGCTCCTCCTCTCCCTTCTCTCTTCTGGGGCTGAGGAGCTGCCCGCAGCGGGCCAGGAGGGGCTGGACAGGCACCATGAGCCCCAGTTCTGTCACACGTGCAAAGGGCAGAGCTGGCTCTGGCTTGGGCACACAGAGCCACAGGATCACAGGATATCCTGGGCTGGAAGGGATCTACAGGGATCTTCCAGTGCAGCCCAGACCCCCAGCAATCCCCCCTGGGCATCCCTGGAACTCTGGCAGCCTCGGGGCCGTGCCCATTCCCTGGGGAATTCCCAGGCATCAGCAGCATGGAAAGCAGAGGCACAGGGGTTCCATTTGGGGTGGGGTTTTTTCTTCATTTTTGTTTGGTTTGTGGTTGTTTTCTTTAAAGCAGGTACAGAAGTGTCCAGTGCCAGTGTCACAAGGCCTGTGACTGTGTCCCTCTGCAGGGCCTTCCCCAGGACACAGCCAGCTGCACCAACGGGGCACTGCCCATGGCCATGGGCACAGAATCCTGGAATGTCCCGAGTGGGAAGGGACCCACAGGGATCATGGATGCAGCTCCTGAAGCCCAGCAATCCCCCCTGGGCATCCCTGGAGCGCTGCCCAAAGGCTCCTGGAGCTCTGGCAGCCTCAGGGCCATGCCCATTCCCTGGGAAGAGCTGGGATTTCATGGGAGGCAGCCCCAGAGCTGGCTGGTGCCCCCAAGGCACCCTCAGGGACCCTCGGTGTGCCAGAGCCCTGTGTGAGGATGCCCTGTGGGGTCACCAGGAGCTGGGGCAGGTCCCAAGGTGTGGCCAGGGTGTTTGAGCTCTGCTACCCAAAGCACTCAGAGGCTTTGCACAGACCGTGCTGCCCTGTGCCTCAGTTTCCCCATATGTGAATTAGGAGAGAAGCCTTGCTGGGCTGGGCTGGAGAAGCAGATGGCTTTAGCAAGGCAGGGAGGAAGTGCCTCGCTGGCCAGGTGTGACTGGGGAGCTCTGGCAGAGGCAGGTGACATTTCTGGATGTGTCCCATGTGTGCCCTGAGAGGCGCTGCTGGGGTGGTGCCCTCTGTGCCCCTGCACACTGCTGCTCCTGCCCCGGCCCCTGGACACTGCAGGATCCCTGTGCCAGAGCCCCTGGCAGCTGCTCCAAGGTTCTGAGAGGAGCCAGAGGGGTGTGTGGGAACTGTGGTTTCTAACAGAGCCCCAAAAGGAGTTGGAGTTGGAGGAGGACACAAACAGAAAATGTGGAGCAGGTTTTCATCAGCTGATGAGAGATCCTGGCTCCCTGGACAATGCTGTGTGTCCAAAATAACTTCCACTGGAGATCTGGCTGCCCCAGCTGGGGGAGCAGCAGCTCAGCTCCTCACAGAGGGCACAGGGGTTAGGGAATGAGCCCTTCCTGGTGGATGTCAGGATCCAGGATGACCAGAGAGGTTGTTGTGGCGGTGGGGGGGTCTCTCAGCTGGGGTTGGCAGCCCCTGCCCTGGGCTGGGCACTCTGCTGCAGCCCTGCCTGCCTCTCCCAGTGCATCCCTGCTCCCAGCTCTGCTCCTGGAGCCCAGGAGATCCTCCTGAGACATTCCTTGTTCAGCACAGGGTTGTGGAGCTGAGCCAGGTTACAGGGAGCAGGGAGAGTTTGATGATTTCCCAGGGCTGGAAGTCCCATTACTCCTGCCATGAGCTGCTTTGGAGAACAGAAAATCCCACCAGAAGGTGAGAGGTGAAGAAAGTGCAAAGCGCAAGGACTCTGCAGAAATCCCCCCTGCCTCAGCAGGAGCCTGGAGAGCTGCAGCTGGGTTTAGAGGCCAGGAGGTCAGGGCTGAGAGTCATCCCCAGAGCCTTTTCCACAGGGAGCTTGCAGAGGCAGAAGGGTGATGCTGGAAGCTGCCATCCCAGGATCCCACCAGGGTCCTGGATCAGAGGCTGGGCCTGCTGGCTGATAGCAAAGGGCAGCATGAGAACCTGCCCAGTGATCCAAAGCAGCCTGGGACAGGAGGGCCAGGCTGCTGCTCCTGCAGGAAAAGGCACCAGCAGCCAGGAGGCAGACTGGCAGGTCCGGCAGGACGTGAGGATGTGACCCTGCTCTGAGCTGCCAGCTCCAGAGAGGCCACAGCTGCCTGGGAAATGCAAGGAATAGGAGCTTTGTGTTAGAGTGAGCCAGAAACTGCCCCCATGACTCAGGCAGTGTGGACCAAAGCTCACCACAAACAGCTGTGGAGCCCAGGACATCCGGGATGAGGGCAAAACCTCCGGCTCCTTCCTCCCTGCTGGCTGAATTTCCTGATTAGAACAAGATAAAACAGGCTGTGTCATCCAGCCCCTGATGTGGGTGAGCAGCTCCCGAGCCCAGATGTGAGCAGCCCCATCCTGACACGCCTGCTCTGGGTTATCAAAGCTGACCAAGCGCCGTCAAAGCCCTTCCATGTGGTCCCTGTCACTCCCACACACAGCAGCAGTGTGCTGGAGTGGTTTCTGAACACCCCAGCAACTGGGGGAGCCCCCTCGAGCTGATGTGCCTCACAACTCCCCGTTATTGCCCTTCAGAGACAGAAAGGAAAGGGGAAAATGGAGGATGGGAGGAGTTCCTGATCCAATGATGCTCAATTCCTGCAGCCCTCAGGGCCCAGGGCTCATGGGGTCTGCCCAGGCACAGAATTCCAGGCCTAGGGGTGAACGGGATCATCCTGCAGGCTGAGGCTGCTCCTTGTGCCCCATCCCCACAGACAGGCTCTGCGCAGCTCCAGGGCTCGGCCGCATCCCCTCGGGCTGTTGTTCCTGTTCCTTGGGAGTCCAGTGGGATTTCTGTTGGCTGTAAGAGCAGCACCAAAGCCACATCCCTGCAAGACTTCAGCCCCAGAGATGAGGGGAGTCCCTTGGGTCAGTGCCTTGGCAGGATTTTGCCTCTGTCCAGGGCTCTGAAACAAATCCCTGCTGTGTTTGGACTCTGTCCACAATGACAGCCTGGAGAAGATTTGGTCTGGGTTTGCTCCTCAAACAAACTCTGGTGACTGCATCACCTGCAGTTCATGTGGGGTTGATCCAGATTTTGGGGAAAAGTTTCTGTCTTTCAGAACAGGAAGGTGTTTTTCTCTGCTAACCAACATTTTTGCTTCTATTGCTCTGCTGTGGAGTGTCCTGTGTTGGGATCAGGGTTTGGCTCAGCCCCTCCAGGCTGCGCCTGTCCCATGGAGCATCCCAGAAACAGCCCCACAGGAGCCCCTTTCCAGGAAACCACAGAATCAGGGAATGGCTTGTGTTGGAAGGGACCTTAAATCCCATCCAGAGCCCCCCCGGCCCTGGCAGGCCCAGCTGCCACTGTCCCAGCTGCTCCAGCCCCAGTGTCCAGCCTGGCCTTGGGCACTGCCAGGGATCCAGGGGCAGCCCCAGCTGCTCTGGCAATTCCAGCCCAGCCCCTGCCCACCCTGCCAGGGAACAATTCCTGCCCCAGATCCCATCCAGCCCTGCCCTCTGCCACTGGCAGCCATTCCCTGGCTCCTGGCCCTGCAGCCCTTGTCCCCAGTCCCTCTCCAGCTCTCCTGGAGCCCCTTTGGGCCCTGCCAGGGGCTCTGAGCTCTCCCTGGAGCCTTCTCCTCTCCCGAGCTCTCCCAGCCTGGCTCCAGAGGGGCTCCAGCCCTCAACAGCTGCATTGCCCTGGGAGGCTGCAGGGGATGTGGGGAGCTCTGGTTCCCCTTTGTGCAGCCCCCCCTGACCTACAGCACCCCCACACATCCCCCAAAACCCCCAGGCTGGAGCTGGATGGACTCTGCCCTGAGCCAAAACATCCCATTTCCTGTCTCCCCTTTGGATTCATTCCAAGAGTTCAACATGGAAGCACTGCAAGAGGTTCTTGTAGGTGGAAAAATGAACTTTTTGGGAGCTCCTGGGCAGCCCTCAGACAACACCACCTGCGAGACTTTTTGGTAAGAGCGAGAGGATCCTTCAGGGCTGACAAACACATCAGGTGCACTTCGAACCCAGAAGGAAGAATGCGGGGTTTGGGGTGGAAAAATTAAAACTCCTCGTTATGGTGGATCCCTCCCATCTCCCAGCTGAAATGCTCCCCACGCTGGGCTGTGCAGGAGCTGATAAGGAGGCAGGGAAGAGGCTCTGGATTCCTGCACGCAGCAGCCAACGCCTGCGCCTCCCTCCGCCTCTGCTTTTATGTAGTTTGGAAGTGCTCTGAAACTGCAGGGCACAGACACTTCTGAGGCAGCAGCAACTTTGCACGGCGTGGTTGTTTTATGTCTGAACTGTACATACAGCAGTGAATAGAGCTCATAAAAGATGGATGTATTCTTGTTCTTTTTGCTGGTTTTGATTTATTATTTACTTCACTTTTTTTAACTCTTCCGAAGTGCTGTAAATCATCTAAATCATTTTTCTCCTCTGCTTGGCTAGTTTGGGGGAGCTGAAGCGAGATGAGAGTGCCTCACCTCCTCAGCAGTGTGGGGTTTTGCTGGGGGCTTTCAGGAAGAGAGAGAAAAACCAGGAAATTTGAGCTCTTAACGTCTCCACAAAGTAGCTTGGAAAGGCTTAAAGGTCTTTTTCCGTCTGCTCGCTGCCCTCGCAGGGCTCTGAGGCTCAGCCTGGCTCAGCTCTCAGAGCTCTCCTGCCTCAGCATTCCTGCCCATCCGGGGGTGATTCCTGGAGCAAATCAGCGCAGGGAAGGTTGGCACAGCCTGCCCTCGCTGAGCTCAGGAGAGCCCTGGGGGAGGAGGGAAGGGGACACCCAGGGATGGGGTGACACTTCCATCCACACAGCTCAGCTCCAGGGCTGCCTGTGGGCACTGCAAGGGCCTGGCTCAGAGCTGGGCAGTGCCTGGATGTGTTCCCTCGGTCCAAGGTCGTGGCCAGCACATTCCAACAGCCAGAGCTCCTCCAGCAACGTCCCCCTGGCCTCCTCCGTGCTGAGGGAAACCGAGCACCCCGAAAAGAAAGGGAAGTGGAGCAGACAGAGCAGATTGCCAAGGGCACTGTGTCAGCACGTCGCTGTTGGAGCGCTCCTCGTGCACCCAGCTGGGTGGGATGTGAACCCACACCCCTCTGCTGAATTCTGCACAAACCCAGGCCACAGACTCCTGCAGAGCTGGAGCCTTCCTCCCCCAGCACCCCCTTGCTGGCCCCACTGTTTTTCCTGCCAGCTCTCAGCACGGGCACAGGAGGGAGGGGATCAGTGCCAGCCCCCCTGAAGGAGGATTGGGGTGCCCCCACCCAATCTGGATCTGAAAGGGTGGAATCTGTGGTGTCCCCTGGACTCTGGGGGCTGAGCAGGGAATAAACACAGCAGCTGGATGGGCCCAGCAGCTGGATGGGATCAGCAGCTGGATGGGATCAGCAGCTGGATGAACCCAGCATCTGGATGGGATCAGCAGCTGGATGGGCCCAGCAGCTGGATGAA
>VWYI01032611.1:15749-111316 GCA_013399455.1 Anthoscopus minutus | reverse complement strand
CAGCAGCTGGATGGGATCAGCAGCTGGATGGGATCAGCAGCTGGATGGGATCAGCAGCTGGATGGGATCAGCAGCTGGATGAACCCAGCATTCCAAGGCCAGCAGGAGCCCAGGGTGGCCGTGCCTGTGGAAGGACAAACGGAGCAGAGCCCGGAAACAGCGAGGGGCTCAGGGGAGGCAGGGAAGGGGCACAGAGGGGGGCAGCGATCCCTGCACCCCTTTCCACAGGGCCTGTGGGGCAGGGCAGGGCCAGAGGGCTCCTCTCACCTCCCCACACTCCCAGCCAGAGCCAGGCACTGCATCCGCACAGCCAAGAGCACACCAGGCTCGGGGCTGCGGGGCAGAGGCTCTGTCTCCTTCCTGTCACTTTGTGTCTCTTTTTTTTTTAGGAGGAATTCAGCTGTAGGGAGAGAAAACGAGCAAGCTGCTAATGAAAGGGCAGCTGCTGCTCCGTGTCAGGCGTGTGAGACCCCACTGGGAGCTCAGCTGGGCGCAGTGGGTGGCTGGACACCGTTTATTTTTGCATTAGAGCTATTTTCCTCTCACGCTGTCTGCTTTGTGCTCTTTATTTCTGAGTCAGTTCAGCCCCTGTCAGGTGGACATCGATGCAGGATGCACAAACCTCCCTGGTAAAAGCTAATTTTGGGATAATAACCAATGGGGGAGGGAGGTTCTTGGCTCAGCATCCCTTTGGCAGAGCTGTCCTGTGGGGTGGGGGGCACTACCGGCCCTTGCCTGGGCCTTGCCCTCGCTGCAGCCAGCAAAGAGGGGAGTGTGGAACACAGGGCAGAGCCTCCAAATCAAATGCCAGGAATTGCCTGTGGGTTTAGAAATCACAGAATCACAAGGTTTGTGTTGGAATGGACCTTGGAGCTCATCTCAGTCCATTCCCTTCCACTGTCCCAGGCTGCTCCCAGCCCCATCCAGCCCGGCCTTGGACACTTCCAGGGATCCAGAGGCAGCCACAGCTGCTCTGGGTACCTGCGCCAGGGCCTCACTGCCCTCACAGGGAAGAATTTCTTCCTAACATCTAATTTAAACCTGCCTCTGTCTGTTTGAAACCATCCCCCCTTGTCCTTTAAGCAGCTGTCTGTATTAAAATTGGCTCTCCCTCCTAGGGAGGCAGGGATTCCTGGGCCTGGCAGCGGGTTAGCAGAGCACAGGGTACCTGTACCCTGCAGGTGGGATGTCACAAACTGTGCTTGAGGACACGTGGCATCACTGCCAGTGTGATGGGGACAGGGTGGCTGCAGTCTCCTCATCGTGAGCTGGTTTTGTGTTTTGAAAGCTGCAGTGGCCTTGTGTGGGAAGGGGCCCTCTGTGGACAGACTGGATTCACTGGAAAGGTGAGAGATGTAAGGGCTCTGCAGGGCGTTCAGGATTCCAGAAACAAATCTGTCCGGGCAAAAAAAATCCCTGAGTCATTTCTTTGTCCTGCATTTCCAGTGTCCTGTAGGAATTCCTCCACATCCCCCTCTGAAGCTGTGGCTGCCTCCCCCCTCATTCCCAGCGCTGGGGGCAGTGGGACTGGGAAGCCCAGCCCTCCCCAAGGCTCGGTGTGAGCAGATCATCCCTTGGCACAAAGCTGATGGAGGTGACATCCAGCCCAGCCCAGCTCATGGCACCAGGGCTCACCTGTGGGGAGCAGGGGGAAGTTCCTCGCTGTCCCTGCCTGTCCTGACTGCCTGGAGCTGTGCAGGTGCTGTCAGCACAGGTGTGACCCCACAGAGCCAGCCAGGACACAGCAGCAGTTCCATGGCCATGAAATCAGTGCTGATTAGCAGGCAGGGAGAGCCCAGCTCTGCTCTCAGTGATCAATCACAAGGTGCCAGGGGAGCACTCTGGACTCATCTCACCTCATTTCAGACGTTTATAAATGTAAGGTCTAAATCTGAGTCAGCCCTTCCCAGTTCCAGGCCAGAAGGAATGGTCACTTCCAGGGGGTAAAACCGGAGCCAGTTATCACTGCAAGGTTCACGAGCCCAGAGCTGGGATGGCCCAGGGTGGGGAACGGCAACCAGGAGGGCTGCACAAAGAGAACTGGGGCAAAGCAGTGATGATGAGGAGGAGGAGGAAGCAGTGGTGAAGCTGGGGACCTTGGGGACAGCTCCAAGTCCCCGTGGCCGTGATGTCCCCGTTCCCGGGGGTGGAGCTGCTGCCAGGGTGTGACACATTCCAGCACGGCGCTGCCCCGGTGCCCACACGGCTCTGACTGAGTCAGCCTGACAGCAGAGCAGTAACAGACTCAGACATCACATTTAAATGCCCATAAATTTGGAAACAGAGCCAGAGCTCTTTAATCTTGGTTCATTTTTTCATTCGTAACGAGATAACAAAGGAAGCCAAGCGCGAGCTCGAGTCATGAATTATTTAGGGAGGGCACATCCATCTCTGGTGGTTTGGGGTTTGCTCTGCCAGCCCGGGGTGAGCAGCCCCTGGCTGAGGGCCAGCTGGGTGTTGGGTATCCCCAGCAGGGTGCAATGCCCCGTGGGCTCTGGGGAGTGTAATAAAAAAACCCTGAGGTTTATTCCAGCTCCAGTGGGCACAGGGAGGTCCCAGACTCTGTGGCCTCCAGGATGGCTCTGAGAAGCTCATGCACAACCCCTCTCATCTTTTCCTGGCAGGGAAAAGGGGTTTTTCCTCCTGGAAAGGGTGGGTTTTATCCCCACACACACACACATTCCCAAAACTGAGTACTTAGCAAACACCTGCCTTAATGCAGAGATCAGAAAGCTCCCTCCAAGCAGGGGAAGGCAGCAAAGCAAGGGCCCACAGCAAGAGAATCTCAGCATGAGCCATCCCTCGAGCACAGCTGGGACCTGGGGACACATGGAATGAGGAAGCCCAGTGTCCCCCGGCTGGTTTTGGAGCCAGAACCCTCTGTCCTGGCTGCAGGCACAGCCCAGCCCTGCAGAGGAGGCTGTGCCAGCACCAGGGCACAGAAGCTGAAGGGAGGAAGCTTTTCCACCCTGCTCAGAGCCTGGTAAGAAGGATGGAGGCTCCTGAGCAGCCTGGAGCACCAATCTCACGGAAATGCATTTATCTCTCCTTCCTGCAACCCTCACGACATGAATAAATGATGATTGCAGAAGTGATGAACCTGCCCCTGTTTAGGTGTGAAATGAATGTTTACAGGCATAGAATAAATCAAGTATCCCACGGGCGAGCAGCAGGATATTAAACCAAACACCTTTGTGTGCTTAGCCCTCGCTGGGAGAGGCCAAGGGTTTGAAGCCTGGCCAGGTATTGCCATCAGCCCCAGCGTGGCAGGGCCAAGCTCTGGAAGATCCCAGAGGATGAGAGGGATGAGCAGCTCTGGGATGAGCAGATTTCTTCCCTCTTCCTCACCTTCCCTCTCTGTCTGAATCTGCACCTCTCTCCCCGCCCAGCGCCACAATCTGCACAGCCTCGAAGAAGTCAGGAATACAATGCAAATTCGTGAAGGATTGGCAAGAAATTGTGTGTGTGCTGGTTGCCTGTCAGCATGCAGAGTACTTCTAATCTTGTCACATAAATAATATGATTATGTAAAATATCAAACAGTTGGAATAAACTTAAAAGCCACAATGTTCTAGTCACAGACTTAATAGAGGGAGGGAGAAAGGAAAAACAACAAAAAAATAAGTAAAATCCCATTTTACTCTGCAGCATGAAGGGGAAATGGCTCCTCTGAAATCCTGGAGCTTCCCAGGGGATGAGGAGGTGGGAGCTGTTGGGGGGGACGGAGCTGCTCCTTGGGGCAGCCGGACACAGCCCCGGTCTCGCCTCCCCTGGGCAGGGGTGATGGGGAGCAGGGACTGCAGAGCTGTGCTCGGGAAACGCCACTGCCAAGGTCACCAAGGACTCTGGGGACAGAGCCAGTGTCCCCTGCTCACTGACTCGCTCTTCCCCGCTGACCCCTGTGCTGTGGGGCCGCTGGCCTGGGGCACCCCCTCCAACCACGGGGATTGTCTGGCTGAGAGGAGAGCAGCGACCTGGGTGCCTGCTGAGCACCCAGCACCCAGCCCGGGGTGCTGGCACCACTGCAGGGGTCAGGAGAGCACTGATCCAAGTGCCTGATGTGCACCCAGCACCCAATACCCAGCATGGGCTCCTGGCACCATTGCAGGGATCAGGTGAGGGCCAATCTGGGTGCCTGATGTGCGCCCAGCACCCAATACCCAGCACAGGCTCCTGGCACTGCTGCAGGAATCAGGTGAGCACTGATCTGAGTGCTTGCCGAGCACCCAGCACCCAGCCCGGGCTCCTGGCACCACTGCAGGGGTCAGGAGAGCACTGATCCAAGTGCCTGATGTGCACCCAGCACAGGGTCCTGGCACTCAGCCCGGGGTGCTGGCACCACTGCAGGGATCAGGTGAGCACTGATCCAAGTGCCTGATGTGCACCCAGCACCCAATACCCAGCACGGGCTCCTGGCACCCAGCACGGGCTCCTGGCACCATTGCAGGGATCAGGTGAGGGCCAATCTGGGTGCCTGATGTGCGCCCAGCACCCAATACCCAGCACGGGCTCCTGGCACCCAGCACGGGCTCCTGGCACCATTGCAGGGATCAGGTGAGGGCCAATCTGGGTGCCTGATGTGCGCCCAGCACCCAATACCCAGCACAGGCTCCTGGCACTGCTGCAGGAATCAGGTGAGCACTGATCTGAGTGCTTGCCGAGCACCCAGCACCCAGCCCGGGCTCCTGGCACCACTGCAGGGGTCAGGAGAGCACTGATCCGAGTGCCTGATGTGCACCCAGCACCCAATACCCAGCCCGGGGCGCTGGCACCACTGCAGGGATCAGGTGAGCACTCATCCAGGTGCCTGCCGAGCACCCAGCCCCCAGTCCGGGCTCCTGGCACGGCTGCAGGGATCAGCTGAGCCCTGATCCAGGTGCCTGCTGAGCACCCAGCACCCAGCCCGGGGTCCCGGCACGGCTGCAGGGACAGCAGCAGGGAGGGAGGGAGGCAGGGCTGAGCTCCGGGAGCGCGTTCCCCTCCCAGCTCTGCATCACTCTGCATGGCTGATGCCGTCCTCTGTTTGTAGCGCCCGCAGTGGTGCCGGCACCGCCGCAGGATGAGAGAGGAGGGAGCGCTGCCCGCGGAGCCGCCGCCGGGATTTTGCTACTGGCCCCGAGATCAAGAGCAGCATGAAAAGCCAGAGTGCCTTTGTTAGAGCTCACTAAAGAGCCCAGGCTGATTGAGATGGAAAACAAAATCCGCTCCTCATCCCCCACGCAGGCTCATGGACGGCACAGACTCAAGCACCTCGTGTGCACTGACATGATTTATGGCCTTGACCCCTCAAATCCAGCTGGGAGCTGAAGCCAGAGCAACCTCAAGAGCTTCATCCCTGTGGAATACACCTGAGCCTTCCTCCAGATCCCTGGAGCAGACTCCCCAGGGAATGGGCACGGCCCCGAGGCTGCCAGAGCTCCAGGAGCCTTTGGGCAGCGCTCCAGGGATGCCCAGGGGGGATTGCTGGGGGGCTGGGCTGGGCCTGGGGCTGCACTGGATCATCCTGGTGGGTCTCTCCCAGCTCAGGGTATTCTCTGATTCCACAATCCACCTTTCCAGGCCATTCCCTGAGCAGACACAGCACAGCCAAGGCAGTGCCTGTCTCTGCTTGGAAAGCACAAGCTCCTTCCCTGGCCTGCCTTTGGTGGACACAGAGGAGGAATTTTGTGCTGTGGACCAGCAGCCAGCAGCTGCAGCATCCTCAGCACAGGGCTGGAAACTCCAGCCCTGGAAGCAAGGGGCTCATCCCCAACCAGCCACAGAGTGGGCTCTGCATGAATCAAAGTGAAGACTGGCAAGGTCTGGACTGCAAATCCTGCCCTTGGCAGCCCTCAGTGCCCCCAGCACTCCCCAGAGCCTCCAGGGAAGGTGCTGGAGTGAACACATGAGACGAGGCCTTTGGGCAGGGAGGACCATCCCTGTCTGCTGGAACATCCGTGCCCAGCTCAGGTCCAGCTGCCACGCTGTGACCCCGCTCCCTGCTCTCCCTTCCCTGCTGCATCTCCCCCATGTTCATCACCAACACTGCTCTGCTTTTTCCAGACCTTGAGAAGTTTTGGAGGCCTTGGGATAAGTCCCCTGTCCCCAGCCCAGCTCAGTCTGGGGGCACAGCTGTGCCCGGGCAGGCAGGGACACGTGGCCCAGGCTGGTGTGGGGACAGGGCACGGCCATGGAGCGGTGCCAGGCTGCAGCTGTGTGCCCTGCTCGGGGCACTGAGCAACTCCCACTGAGCTGCCCCTTCTGCTTAGCAGAGCAGCTTTGATGAGCTGAGCTGCGGGCAGGGCTGCAGCCGCTGCCCAGGCTCTCAGAGGGACACGAGCACTTTCCCTGGCACTTTCCCTGCCCCTGCCTCCCTCCAGTCTGTCTGTTCTGGCTGGGGAGACAGTCAAGGCCACAGCACGGAGCTGCTGATTTAATGAAAGGAAGAGTTCCTCTCATCTGGCCGTTTTAAAGGAGGAAAGAGAAATTGCTGTCTGCGGGGCTCCCGCAAAAACCGGAGCAGCCCCGCCCACTCTCATTTCATGGACGAAAACACCTGGGAAAACCTGCACTGCATCTCCTGTGCCGAGCAGACCTTCACACTGGGGCTCTGTGTCTCTGTGGGTGTGACCGAGCCCCATTTCTAAGGGTTTCTTCCCCTTGGGAATCCCTATAAGGGATGGCCGGGTTTCTGTAAGGGATGTGTGATCCACTTTTCCGGGCTGGAGCAGGCTCAGACCCTGCAGCTCATCGCAGCATGGTCACATCGAGCCTCAGAGCTCCGGGAGCCCCAGCTTTGCTGCTGTGTTAATTCCTGGAGGAAAAGCCCTCTCTGTAGCCAGAGAGCTGCACCTGATGCCCACGCCTTGGCACAGCGCCTGGGGCAGCCTGGCTGGGCAGCAGCTGCCTCCTCCCAGCTCCCCACTCGTCCTCCTCCTCCTCCCCGGGCACGGCACAACGTGGGGCACTGCCAAATAAATCATTTCTCAATAGCTCTACCCCCAAACCAGCCTGGCAGCCCCACAGGTGGAAGCAAACTCAGTGTCCCACCCTCCCTGTGGTCACATCAATGCCAAACATCCCTTTGCAGGGCTCAAAATGGCTTTGAATGAAAAAGGCCCTGGTTCTGGGACTCCTCATCCCCTCCTGTCCCGTGGGTCTCTCTCCTGAAGGATGTCTGGGACTTGCCAGAACCGGGAAGTTCTGCAGCCTGCCCTTTTGCAAGAGACAGGGGAGCAGCTCCCCCTCCTGCCCCGGGGCTTTGGAGGTTTAAGCCTGCTGCTCATCCCTGGGGAGATGGGGTTATTTCCATTCCCCTCCAGACCCGCAACCACCGTGCCCCAAGCCCAGCTCAGCCCGGCTGCCCCGAGGGCTGTCCCTGCCCTGTCGCAACCCGACAGCGCTGCATGGGCTCTGTGCAAGCGCTGCTCAATTCTCCTGGCGCAGATTCTGCCCTGCCTACACCTCCTGCTCTGGGCCAGGTGCTCCGAGAGCAGGAGAGCCCCAGCAGGCACGGGAGAGCCCCAGCAGGCGCGGGAGAGCCCCAGCAGGCGCGGGAGAGCCCCAGCAGGCACGGGAGAGCCCCAGCAGGCGCGGGAGAGCCCCGGCAGGCGCAGCCCGGAGCCGCAGGGGCAGGGGCAGGAGGGTTCAACTGCACAGCGAGGCTGAGCGTGCACAGGGGGCTCGGATCTTCTGCTCCCAGACTGGGTTGGGTGGGAAGGGACCTCAAAGCTCATCCCATCCCCTCCCACTGTCCCAGGTGCTCCAGCCCCAGTGCCCAGCCTGGCCTTGGGCACTGCCAGGGATCCAGGGGCAGCCCCAGCTGCTCTGGCAATTCCAGCCCAGCCCCTGCCCACCCTGCCAGGGAACAATTCCTGCCCCAGATCCCATCCAGCCCTGCCCTCTGCCACTGGCAGCCATTCCCTGGCTCCTGGCCCTGCAGCCCTTGTCCCCAGTCCCTCTCCAGCTCTCCTGGAGCCCCTTTGGGCCCTGCCAGGGGCTCTGAGCTCTCCCTGGAGCCTTCTCCTCTCTCCAGCTCTCCCAGCCTGGCTCCAGAGGGGCTCCAGCCCTGGCACTGACTCTGTGCCCTCCTCTGAACTCCCATCCAGTGCAGTGGATCTGGGAACCTCCCTCCCTTCTCCCAGCAGGATTTGCTGATCCCACTCCACAGCTGATGCAGCACCAGGTCTATGCTGTTACAGCTCATGGGGGCTTGGCCAGAACCTGGATTTCCCCAATCATTTCTTTTACAAAATGTGGGGGAACAGAGAATTGTGGCTGTCAGTGACAGCTCCTGGGGCTACCAAGACCCAGGGAGGAGAAATACCAAGTTTCACCTGATCCCTCTGCAGCATCCCTGTGTTTGAAGCTCCCTCCCAGCCTGAAGCCAAGGGCTATAAATCAGAACAGTTTGCTGAAGCAGTTTGGCACCCAGCATCGTGGTCTCCCACAAGGCAAGAATCCCACACTGCTTTTCCTCAGGAAAATCCTTCACCAAAGCGGGGGAAAGGGCACAAAATTCCCTCATCTCCCCAGCTGAATCTTTCTCAGGAAGACAAGGAGGCTCCACCAGCCCCAGCTCAGCCCTGCTGTTACCTCCAGGGCTGCAACAGCAGCCAGGGTCTCTCTCCTCCCAGCCCAGGAGGGAATTTCCAGCCTGGGGTGAGAGGAGAGAGCCCCTGCCCATCCCCTGGGGGTGTGTGTGTGTGTGTGCAGCCACTCCTGCTGAGCACAGACCCAGCCCCTCTCCCAGCATGGCACCACTGCCATTATCCAAAGCCAGGAATTTCCCTTTCTGGGCAGGAAAGAGCATCTCCCCAGCACCGCTCCCTCACACGTTATGAAGAGATACAGCTCAGTAAATCTCATCCTAGCCAAGGGCACCACCCCTCACCACTTAGCACTAGATCAAACCCAGGTTTATTCAGCCTCCCACTAATCCCTCTGCAACAAGAACCACCTGCAGTCTGGAGCCCGGGATTTCGCGGGCTCGGCGTGCAGGTGTCTCTGATTTGATCATCCCGCAGCCCGGGGAGGGGGAGCTGTGACAGGGGCAGAGAGGCTGTGCCTGCAGGAGCTGAGAGAGCAGCAAAGTGAGGGCTGATGGTCCCCCGCACGGACACTTCTGAGAGGCCAAAAAACATTGAAAAGAAATGGGGGAAAGAAAGCAGAAAAAAAAAAATCTTATTTTCAAGAATTCTCTGGTACTTAAAAGCTTGAGACCCGCAGGGGAAGCTAATAAATTTTAAATAGTTTGGAGAGTTGAGACCAGCAGTTTAACTTTGTGCGGCTGCTGAGTTGTTTTCCAAGTGTATTTAATGAAACCCTTCATTATGTTCAGATAATTATGATCTCTGCGTTCCTGGTGCTGCTGGAGTTCACCATCTGTGCTCACAGGTACCTGCTCCATCCTAGCTCAGTGGGAGCCACGAGGCACTCGTGGGGCTGGGACACATTTCCCACATTTGTGGGCTCAGGGAGCAGCCACGTGCTGCAGCCACCAGCCCATGGCAGGAGCACAGCTGGCCCTGACATCTCCATGTGTCACCCCCAGGGGCCTCGTGGGGTTTGGCTCCTGATGCTCCCTGGATTCCCCAATTCACTGTCATTTTACCAAATGTGGGAGAGAGCAGAGCACTGTGGTTGTCAGTGACAGCTCCTGAGGCTCCCAGCACTCAAAGAGGAGAAATATCAAGTTTCATCTGATCCCTCTGCAGCATCCCGGGGATGATGGGAGGGTGAGGGGGCCTCATCCTGTTCCTTTGGGGTGAGCAGAGCCCCGATGTTCCTCCTGCTCTCTGCTGACCTCCAGAGCAGGTGGACGTTCCCTGGAGGAGTCTGGGCTGCCCAGGGTGAGCTGGGCTCTGTAGAGCTGGGATTTGCCCTGGCAGCTCCAGCTCCCCACAGAAGCCTCCACCGCACCCATCGCGGGCTCCCCCCTCCTGCCCACCCAGCCCCGCTTCCAGGGGGTCCCCAGCCCAGCATCCCCGCCCCAGGCCCTCGGGAAGGCAGCTCCAGGTTCTTCCCCCATCAGCCTGCTTCAGGGGCGGGTGGCACCGGGGGGCACCCTGGCTTTGGGGACAGCGCCTGGGGGACTCCACCCGGCAGAGCTGCAGGCTCGGACAGTCCCGCTGGCCCTGCGGACATCCCTGCCCTGCCGGGGTCCGCGATGGCTCGGGCAGCTCTGCCTCCGGCCGTGGGAGGGTGACTCAGCCCGAGGGAGCCGGGGCCATCTGGGCTCCCACTGACTCAGGTTCAGCCGCCCACCCTCTCGGAGCTGCCCTGGCTGCCAGCCCGCCGGGATGCGCCGCTCCTGGTGCTCGCTGCAGGCAGATGGCACACACGGGGCAGCTGGAGCTGCCGTGCCGCAGCTCGGGGTCCCCCACAGGCGCAGCCCGCTGCTCAGCATCCCCGTCCCCCGTGCTCCCGGCACCAGCGGGGAGCTGGAAGTGCAGCTGCCGTGCCAGGCCAGCGCTGTCCCGCGTGTGCCAGGCTGCTGCGGGACGGGAAGCAGCGTGGGTGCTGCTGCTGCTGGCACACGCTGCTCGCAGGGGCGGCTCTGACCCACGGCAGGGCTGGCACCTTCTCTGCCGGGCAGCCCGAGCTGTTCTGTGGGCAGGGAGGGGGCTGGGGAGATGGAGCCAGTGGAGAGGCCCGAGAAAGGAGCCCCGAGGGGGAGGAGGGTGCTGGGTACCCAGTTCTGCTCTCCCCGCCTGCCAGCTGGGCGCTCTTCCCCCACTCTTAAATGTCAGCGAGGATGTTTCCTGCCCAAGTCAGCTCTTCCCCTTGGGGACTGGCCAGCAGGGTCTGTTTTATACCCACTCCCAACAGCTTGGGTGGCTTGGGACTGGGCTGCTGCCT
Source organism: Anthoscopus minutus (assembly GCA_013399455.1). Taxonomy (NCBI): domain Eukaryota; kingdom Metazoa; phylum Chordata; class Aves; order Passeriformes; family Paridae; genus Anthoscopus; species Anthoscopus minutus. The sequence goes on along the minus strand of VWYI01032611.1, from coordinate 100,477 downwards.
GAGCTGTGCCAAGTTGGCAGCGTGGCCGTGCTCCCCAGCCAGCTCCTCTCCAAACCCACACCGAGCTCAGCACTCGCTGCCTCTGGGACTCCAGCTCACCCCGCTGGCCTTTCCTCCCACAGTGGATCTCCACGGGCAGCTTAGAGGGCAAAAATCCCCCAAATCACCCTGGGGCAGGCAGAGCAGGGGCCTTTCTGTCCAGCCTTGGGAACGTCAGCCCCGCTCTGTGCTGTCCCTCAGCTGCCTTCAGCCGCGGTGCTGAGTGTGACAGGGGCTCGGCCGGAGCTGTCAGTGCCCTGCGGGTGCTGCAGAGGAGATCGTGCCCTGCATTCCTGCAGCAGCACCGCAGCCCCAGGGCAGTCCCAGCACTGCTGGGCTCCCAGGGATGCCCAGCTCCCCGAGGGTGCTGCAGGCAGACACCAGAAACGCTGGGCTCCTCCTCTGCCAGGCTCCCACTGCAGCAGGGGAAAGGAAGGGGTGGTTCAGTTTATCCCCCATCCCTAGAAGGCTCCAGGAGGAAGGGGATGTGTGCCAGCCCTGCCCTGGGGAAGGCACAGGTTTCATCCAGGAGGAGCAGCTGGCACCAGGGTGATGCCCACACGGGCTGAGGGGTGACAGCTGAGCCTGGAACTTGGATATCTGGAGGACAGAGAGCACATGGGATCCTGACATCCCTCCCCACACAAAGCCCCAGCCCCTGTCACTACCCCTGTGTGGTGTAGATCACCCCACTCCTGGAGTGGGTTGGAAGAGACATTCAAAATCATCCAGTTCCACACCCTGCCATGGGCAGGGACACCTTCCTCTAGCCCAGGTGGCTCCAAGTCACGTCCATTTTGTCTCCTTTCAACAGGATTCCATAGCCAGCATTCCCATAAGAGTTCCCCACCTTATGCTGGCATGTCCTGGTGCTCTGAAATGTGAGGGAGGAGAAGGAGCAGAGAGGAGATGAGGAAAGATGCTCATAATGTGTAATGAGCCTTTAATGCTCTCCCTGGCCCCCTCCCAACACATATGGGAGCTGGATGAGCCAATTAAACCAACACCAATTAAATCAGCATCAATCACATCCCGTAAACCAGAGGTGGGGCCCAGGCAGACGCCCCCGCTGTGAAGGATGTCAGAGCTGGCCCGAGGGTGACTCCCTTCCAGTTTGGAGAGAGCCAGACCCTGGAGGCAGCATCAGAGAGGAGAAATGATGGGTGTGGACCCTGGAGCAGAAGCTGGGGGCAGAGGGGATGCCAGAGCTCAGGTTCCAGCTGGGACAGGCATCCCTCTCACTGTCCTTCCACAGGGTCACCCTGAGCCCTGGAGGTGACATACCTTGTGCCATTGAGCTGGCCCTCATTCCCTGGGCTCAGCCTCAGGACACCTCACTGCTCTGGGGGTCTCCAGCAGCTCTGAGTGTAGGGTGGGCTCAGCCTGGCAGCCTGCATCTCTGACTTTGCCCTTCTGCTCTCATCCCAGCCAGGGCTGAGATGCCAGGGCTGCAGCAGCCATCCAAGGGGATGGAAAAGTGACAATTCCCCTTTCCAGCCCTCCCTGCTCTGCTCAAGCTCCTTGGTTTGCTCTGCCTTCAACCTCGAGCACAGGGAGGTGCTAAGAAGCCCCTAAAAAGGGGCTGTGGGATGCTGGGCAGGTGCTCACCAGCCTCACCTTGGCTGGAAGAGTCTTGTCCTGTCCCCTGGGGTTCTGTGTCCCCCACGGGGTCAGTGTCCCCCTGGCTGTCACACACTGGTAGCCCAGGGAGCAGGAGCTCTCAGGGAGGCTGCAGAGCAGAGATGAGTGTAGCTACCTGTGAGTTAAGAGATCCAAACTGCCTTGGAGATGTCCAGTGTCAGAGCTCTGCAAATCCAGGTCTGGGGCACACGAGTCAAGTGGCAACTCGACTTAATCCAGACAAAAGTCACTGAACCACAAAGGAGCAGGGACTCAAAATAAGTCCCATGGGCCTTTGGGAAGTATCAAACCAGAAAAACAGTTTGCATGCTTTAGGCAGGGTGATTTTAAACAAATGAGGAAGTGCCTTAGAAACAGCTTAAGATGAAAGCTACCAAATTAAAATCCTTGCAATCAGTATGGAGGCTACTTATGCAACAACCTCCTGAGGAGGAATTGGAATCCCAGAGATAAAACTCTAAACAAATAAAGAGACAGGAGATGAAAGAAAAAGAAATGAAACTTGGTCAAAAAGTGATGTGCAGAGAGAGCTGCTTGAACTGTCTTTGCAAAGTGGCAGCCGAGTGTCACAAAGGGGCAAAACCAATGCCAGCCAGGAGGGGAGTGGGAGGATGGAGAGGGTATCCAGCTCTCCAGGACACCTCCCAGCCTCCCCGAGCAAGCAGGAAGGTGGCTGTGGGTATGGTCAGGCACCTCTCTCCATCCTTGAGACCTCTGCATGGCTCTGGCATGAGGGTTGGGTTGAACTCAGAGGTGCCCATCAGACACCTCGGTTTGGGAGAAGCAGCTCCCAGCAGAGCAACTCCCCCTCCTTGGGGACACTGTCCTCCCTCCTGAGCTCTTGGCAGGGCCCATGGGAGGCCAGGGCAGCTCCAGCTTTAGGAAAGCCCTGCAAATGCACGGCTTCTCCTGAGCTGAGGGACAGCGTGAATCCTGCAAGGGAACTGCAGCTGCCTGAGCCACCAGCCCGGTTCCTAACCCAGCTCTCCCGGGCTGCAGGGGCTGGCAGGGAAGGAGCTGCAGGGCAGGGGAGTCCAGGCAGAGCAGTACAGCAGGGCCATGCCCTGGGGCTGAGTCCATGCCCACATGGGTGCCCTGCAGGTTTGCAGTGCCCCAAGGGCCCTGGGGGTTCCCTGAGGAGCAGGTGGTGCCCTGAGGACTCACAGCCTCTGCTTTGGTTGCAGAGGAAGTTGGCAGCATCCTCCAGATCTGGAATGATGCCTCTCCTGAGCCCTCCAAAGGCACAGGCTGGGCCAGCATGGGCAGCTCACCCCAGGGAGTTGGCACATGCAGCTGTGGGGTCACACCTGGCACCCCAAAGGCAGAGCTGATTTACCTGGCACCAGCTTTGGCTTTTGATGGATGCAGGGACACAGGGATGGCATCAGACTTGCCCAAGTTACCTTTGGAAGGCTTTGGAAGACCCATTCCAGTATCTAAGGGGGCTCACAAGGAGGCTGGAGCCCTTTTTGAAAGGCGGAATACCCTTATGCTGAAGGAGGGCAGCAGTAGATGGGATATTGGGAAGGAATTCTTCCCTGGGAGGGTGGGCAGGCCCTGGCACAGGGTGCCCAGAGCAGCTGTGGCTGCCCCTGGATCCCTGACAGTGCCCAAGGCCAGGCTGGACAGGGCTTGGAGCACCCAGAGTGTGGAACAAGATTAAGGTCCCTCCAACCCAACCCATCCCATGGCTCCGTGTGACTCCAGCCCGCCCCTGCCCTGCCCCTGGGCACGCTTTTATCTCTGCCCTGAGCTCAGCGTGTGCTGCCCAGGGGCACTGCCAGCTGCGCCCTGCCCTGGCAGCAGGGGGACACCGGGGCGCCGGGCACAGCAGCGCCCGGCACGGGCACTCGGCAGCTGCCAGGGCGGAGCCGAGCTGGGATCGTCCTGGGATCCTCCTGGGATTGTCCTCCCGAAATCGTCCTGGGATCCTCCTGGGATTGTCCTGGGATCGTCCTGGGATCTTCTGGGATTGTCCTCCCGGGATCGTCCTGGGATTGTCCTGGGATTGTCCTGGGATCCTCCTGGGATCATCCTGGGATCCTCCCGGGATTGTCCTCCCGGGATCCTCCTGGGGTCCTCCTGGATCCTCCTGGGGTCCTCCGGGATCCTCCCGAGATCGTCCTGGGATCCTCCGGGATCCTCCCGAGATCGTCCTGGGATCGTCCTGGGATCCTCCCGGGATTGTCCTGGGATCGTCCTCCCGGGATCGTCCTGGGATCCTCCTGGGATCGTCCTGGGATCGTCCTCCCGGGATCGTCCCAGCCGCAGCCGCGCTCGGAGGCAGCTGCGGGGCGCGCAGCGCTGGCTCCGCGGTTTTGCCGCCCTGCACCCAGCAGAGCTGCGCTGCCCTCCGTGCCAGCGCGGGGCAGCGGGGCTGGCACCCGGCACACCCTGCCAGGGCCCGCGGTCCCTCCGTGCCGGCAGCAGCAGCGAGGCGGCGGTGCCCGAGCCGGCTCCCTGGGGCGGGGGGGCTCCGCTTCGCCCTGGCTTCAAATCCGACTGGAACAAGCTTGGGAAATTAGAAGGACGGGAGGGGGAGGGAAGGCTAAAATAAGATAAATAAAGCCAAATAAAAATAAACCCCAAACCCTCCGTTCTTCTTTGATTCTCTCTCCTTTTTTTTTGTTTGGTTTGGTTTTTGGGGGGTTTTTTTCTCTCCTCCACGCCAACATTACTAATTGTCTAAGCATCTCAATTTGCTGGTTTCACTTAATCACAGACACTTCGGAGATTATCAGCCATCCCCACATGTTCGGTACCTTGTTTCCAAACTACAAGACCCACGGGGAGCAGGCAGCGAGCGCCTGCAGGAGCGACAGCCGCGCCGCGCTGCCGCTTCCCCCCGCGTCCCTCCGGCTGCGCTGTCAGAGCTTGATTTGCCTCTGAAACCGCCGCGTATTCCCCCAAAGTTCCCGAGCACGGGGGCCGTGAGGAACGGCGAGGTGGGGGCTGGGGGCACCGTTGTCAGCTCCTGGCAGCTCCCAGCCTTTGATTTGCACAAAAGAAAAGGAGGGATGTGGGGGAGGGAATGGATATGATTTATTCAGCAAGTTCCTAACCGGTTTTTTTTTTGTTGGGGTTTTTTTTTTTGTTTTTTTTTTTTTTTTTTCCTCTTCCCTTCTTTTCCAGAGGCTGTGAAATAACTGAAGCCGACGGAAAGGTGAAGTGCTGGGAGAGATGAAGGAGGCGCGTTTGAAGGCATTTTCTTCCTTTTTGTCACATCTCACTGCAAAGCTTTTAATTCCTGGAGCTCAGTTCCTTCCTGGAAAGTCGGAGCCAGAGGGGGGTGGGCTCGCTGCGGGCGGCGGGGCCCTGTTGGCTGGCACAGGGGCCGGTAGAGAAGGAGGGAGGAGATCCCGGTGCTGGGGGCTGTTGGCTGTTTTCTGTCCCAGCACCATCTGTCCGTCCCTCGGTGCCCTGGGGCCCAGCCGGGGCCGGGGGGGCTCTGCTGCAGGTGCTGGGAGCCAGCTCTGCCCATCACCACTGAGTCACAGAGCCACAGAATGAAGGATTTAAGGCTGGATGAGACCTCTGAGGTCATCAAGTCCAACTTGAAACCAAATCCCATCACGTCACTAAAGCGCATCGCAAAGTGCTCGTTTTTTGAGCATTTCCAGGGATGGGGGCTCCACCCCTGCCCTGGGCAGCTGTGCCAGGGTTTGATCATGCTTTCAGTGAGGGAATTTCCCATTTTCCACCCTGAGCCTGCCCTGGCCCAGCCTGAGGCCGTTCTCTCTGCTCCTGTCCCTGTTCCCTGCGAGCAGATCCCAAATCCCCCCGGCTGTCCCCTCCTGCCAGGAGCTGTGCAGAGCCACAAGGGCCCCTGAGCCTCCTTTGCTGCAGCCTGAGCCCCTTCCCAGCTCCCTCAGCAATTCTCCAGCCCCTTCCCAGCTCCCTCAGCAATTCTCCAGCCCCTTCCCAGCTCCCTCAGCAATTCTCCAGCCCCTTCCCAGCTCCCTCAGGAATTCTCCAGCTCCTTCCCAGCTCCCTCAGCTCCTCCTGGGGCTCTCTCAACTGCTTCAGCCCCTTCCCAGCTCTCTCAGAGCCTTCCCCAGCTCCATTCCCTGCCATGGACACGCTCCAGCCCCTCCAGGTCCTTCTTGTCCTGAGGAGCCACCAGAACTGACCCCAGAACTGGGGGTGCCACTCCAAGCCCAGGACCTGCCCAGCGATGGACAGAGCCAAGCAGGGGCGGCTGTGCTGCAGTGCCAGCAGAGGAACAGCACAGAGCAGAGCACAGAATCCATCCTGGACGGGCAGAGGGATGCACGGCACAGCCCCAGCAGTGCAGGTGCCAGGACAGGACCCTGGGTGATGTTTTCTGGGGACCCTGCTTGAGCAAGGAGGTTGGACTAGAGAGTCTCCAGTGGGTCCTTCCAACCTGAGCCAGTCTGAGATTCAGAGAATCACAGAATCCCAGAATGGTTTGGGTTGGCAGCGACCCTAAATCCCATCCAGAGCCACCCCTGCCATAGCAGGGACACCTCCCACTGTCCCAGCTGCTCCAGCCTGGCCTTGGGCACTGCCAGGGATCCAGGGGCACCCACAGCTGCTCTGGGCACCTGTGCCAGGGTCTCAGCACCCTCTGAGGGGTCCCTCATAGCTGAGGTGCATTTCCTACACCCCTTCAGAGCTTTAGGACATCAGCACAGCCTGCTCGGTACAGGAGGGTTAGCAAGCAGAATCAAGCAGCATTTACAATGTGAAAAAATGTCTGAAATCAAATTTAGTAATTTAGTTGTTTGCAGGGGAAAATTCATCTTTTTTTTTTTGTTTTTTAAGGAAAATGATGATTGGAAACTTGACTTTGTACTCCATTTGTCTGCTTGGGGAGAGCTGCACTCCCTGCCAGCCCAATTGCATTTGTTTTCTCTAAATAACAGAAGCCACAGAACAGCTGCAGGAGCAGGGATACCTGAGGGCAGGACGAGGAAAATGCAGGAACAGGCTCCAGCACCACCCAGCACAGCTTTCCCTGGAGACAGAGGGGCCCCTTCCACTCCAGAGACCTCCTCTGGCTTTTCCTGGCAGATTCCCCAGGGAGGCAGCAAACCAGGGGGTTCCACAGAGCAGCAGCCATGGCTGGGGAAAGCAGCTGCCAACACCCTAAAAAGTCACATTTCTATCATTTCTGTTCTGTTTAGAAACCAAAATGGGATTGTGTTCGAGGGTCCTTGGTACTCCCAGGAGTTCTCCTGTACTGGGAAACTCTGAAATCCCACGTGTTTCCTTGGGGATACTCTGACATGACCCATGACTTTTTATTTTTTAAACTCAAACAACCAAAGACGATTCCCCTGTATCTCTCCTGGCCCTTCCTCTTTGCAGCTCTTCTGCACCACCACCAAAATCATCTGCATGGCTGAGCTTTGGTCCTGCAGGAAGAAGCTCCTTGTGCACGATTCATTTAAGGTTTTTATTTTTCTTTTTTTTTTTTTTTTATTTATTTCCCATTTGCAAGTTGCTGAGAAGCTGATCCTGATTTCTGCAAATGAATTTGTTATCTGCAAGTGTTCACTGAATAGTTTATGCAAACAAATTCCAGCCCATAGGGTGTTTGCAAACTGTTCATTTCATGGTATGTGATTAGTAGAAATGGTCAGAAAATGGGTGCAAAACAATTTTTACGAGCTGTCCTCAACACCCAGGCTCTTCATGCCTCCATTTCCATCACTGACTTCTTTTTTTTAACTGGAAATAGGAAAATATCAACCAGCACGAGATGAAGTTTTCATGCTTTGTTTCCAGCTCAAAGCTCTAAAAGGAGAGCAGTTGATGCTTGGAAAAAGGGCAGACACAAAATCAGAGAATCACAGATTGGTTTGGGTTGGAAAGAACTTTTAAAGAACATCTGCTGCCACCCCATGCCATGGCAGGGACACCTTCCACTGTCCCAGGCTGCTCCAAGCCCCTCCAGCCTGGCCTGGGACACTTCCAGGAACGGGGAATCTACAACCTCTGTGGAGTCCTATGAGGTTACAGGTTTCTTTTTCCTGCAGGAAGAGGCAGAACTCATCTCCATGAATCCCTCATCACCCAGGACCTGCTCCTGATGCTGGGGCTGTGCTGAGTGTGTCTGGTTTCCAAGGCTGAGGTGAGGACTCTGCTCCTCTCCCCGGCCCCAGCACTGCTCCTCACTCACCACAGCTGCACCTGCAGCACCCCCTGGTCACCCCTTGCTGCAGGGGAGGGCTGCCCAGAGAAGCTGTGGCTGGAAAATATCCAAGGCCAGGCTGGATGGGGCTTGGTCCAGTGGAAAGTGCCCCTGCCCACGGCAGGGAGTGAGACAAGATGAGTTTTAAGGTCCCTCCTAACCCCAGCCATTCCATGGTTCCACGATTCCATGAATCCATCACTCAGCCACCCCTGGAGCTGCAGCATCCCTCCCGTGGGCAGGATCTCCACCCCCGAGCTGAGAATGGGACAAAATCTGGTCCCAAGTGACCTGACAGCGATGTAGCAGAGGTAAAACCCCGGAGGGGCTCAGGGCAGAGCTGTCCAGCCCCACAGCCCGGGGCTCACAGGGGGCTCCGAGGTGGCACCGGCAGCTCGGAGCAGTCAGAGGCTCCCCGTGGGTTTTCCAGCCCCGACAGAAAATGGTGCCCGGAAGATTTATTCATTTAACGCATCTGGTAATTACATTTCGGCAGGTGGTGTGTGGGGCCTGGATTCCTTCCACGCACACCAGGCTCGGGAAGGCTCCACGTTTGATAAATCTCAGAATAGAATAAATAAAGAAAATCAACAGTCCCCAGCTGCGAGTGTGGAGGAGGCACATCCTCTCCCCGTGCCACGCGTTCCTCCTGCCTCCCCCGCTCCTCCCGGGGCCGGGATCCGGCACTGCCCGCTCCTCCCAGGGCCGGGATCCGGCACTGCCCGTTCCTCCCGGGACAGGGATCCGACACTGCCCGTTCCTCCCGGGACAGGGATCCGGCACTGCCCGTTCCTCCCGGGACAGGGATCCGACACTGCCCGCTCCTCCCGGGACAGGGATCCGACACTGCCCGTTCCTCCCGGGACAGGGATCCGGCACTGCCCGCTCCTCCCGGGACAGGGATCCGGCACTGCCCGCTCCTCCCGGGACAGGGATCCGACACTGCCCGCTCCTCCCAGGGCCGGGATCCGGCACTGCCCGTTCCTCCCGGGACAGGGATCCGGCACTGCCCGTTCCTCCCGGGACAGGGATCCGACACTGCCCGCTCCTCCCGGGACAGGGATCCGGCACTGCCCGCTCCTCCCGGGCACGGGATTCTCCGTGCTCTGACGGGCTCAGGCACACGGGATGGGGATGCAGAGCCAGAGTGGATGCAGCGGGCTGGGGCCAGCTCTCCTTTCGGAGTCGCAGCTCTGGCGGGGACAGCAGAAAGCATAGGGGAGGCAACCAGGACAGGGGGAGCCGGAGGATGGAAAATCCTGAGTTTTAAGAGGGAAGGACGAGCCAGGAATCAGCGATGAGAAAGCGGATGGCCCATGGAGCACTGTGTGGCAAGAGCCGGAGGAACACATGGGGCAGAGGATGCTGCAGGGGGTGGGTGGACCTGGAAATGCTCAAGACATGAGCACATGTGACACCTGAGGACATGGATTAGTGGGCACGGGGGTATTTGGTGGAATGTTGGACTTGGTGATCCCGACATTCTCTCCCAGGCACAGTAACTCCATAATTCCGTGGTGATGGCGCTGGGGACAGCTCCAGGAGCCAGGCTGGGTGACACCCCAGGGCCTGGGGCACAGCAGGTGCACAGGGCACATGGGCCAAGCCCCGTGGGACCCTTCCCGGGGTCCCATGTGGTGTTCCCATGGATGCACAGGTGCTGCTGGGCAGGACATGGTGTGGGGGCCTGGGAGCAGCTCCTGCGAGGGGCAGGGCTGAGGGTGAGGGAAGCTGAGCCACAACTTCCTCTCCAAGGGATCTCAGACTTTCCAGGCTGTCCCAGCAGGAGCAGTGGCAGTGCCAGGGCGTGGGCACTTCCCTCATGACAGAAGATGCCGTAAGCACACAGGCTGCTCCAAGCCACAGCTGGATGCTGCAAGCACAGCTGGATGCTCACACCCAGCCCAGCACGCAGGAGACAGCCTGGCCTGGCATGCAGGGGCTCTGCAGGGACCCTCAGCCCGTGCTCCCTGCCTGTGCCAGGGCGTCTCTGGGAAGATCTGGGGCTATCCTGAGGCAAACATCCACGGCAGGAGCCCGTGGAGGGCACCACGTCCCCCAGCACCCCGCAAGGCGCCGGCACAAAGACTGCGGCTGGATTTTATTTTTATACTTCACCTCCCTGCCCCCTTTGTAGAAATGACATAATTATGGGGATTTAATGTTCCACTGTTAAATTTCTTCATTTTTCAGGATAATTTCCACTATTTCATCAAGGAATAATTAATTGCATTGTCTTTAATCAGTTGTTTTACAAATCCAGCAGCGCAAGAAATTTTCATAGCCAGACAATGCAGGCAGCTGCTCTTCCCTTCTGGGTGTATTAATGAAGTGAAAGAGCTCGAGCTGGGGAAAAAAAACTCGGCTGGCAAAAAGAGAAATCTATTGACAGTGAGGTTGAAAAGATGACAGTGTAATCCCTTAATGTGTGTGCTGGGGAGGCAGAGGGGAGAGATGGAGCCCAGGTGTAAGGGCAGGAGGAACTGGGCTGCTGGGGCTCAGGGTTCCAAAGTCTCTCCTCTCTCCTCCCAGGTCCTCGGCATCACATTATGATGTGGGGGCACACAGGGGCATCGCCACAAAACCTGTGGGTGCATAGCAAATCATGGATTCAAGGGGTCACAGAATTCCAGAATGGTTTGGGCTAGAAGGGACCTCAAAGCTCATCTGGTTCCAACCCCCTGCCACGAGAAGAGGCAACTTCCACTATCCCAGGGTGCTCAAGGTCCCCAACATGAACATTTCCAGGGATGGCAAAGTGTCTGAGAACATCTAGAACTGTGAAGACGTTAATGTGCAAATGCACAGATGTTTATCAAAGGGCCAAAACTGTTTTTTAAAAAGCCATCTGAAAGCATCCCTCAGGCCCTGGGGCAGGGGATGTGATGGATGTGGTGTCAGTGGAGTCAGAATTCCAGCCTCGCCTTCCTCTTCTCTCAGCCCTTCCCTCCCTGTGTTTCCAAGCCAGAGCTGCCCCTCCAGGGAGATCCCAGGGGTGCCATGGCATCAAGTCCAAAGCTGTCCCCAAAGGCCCCTGCTCTGGCATCTCTGGGGGTTTCACCTCTGCCCCGCTGCTGTGGGGTTCCCACCCTGGCTCTGGCCTCTCCTGCCTGCCCTTGTGCGGTTCCAGGCACCCCTGCCCTGCTCTGGGCCAAACAGCAAAGAGAAGAAGCAAAGAAGTGATGAGACATCCCAGACCCCTCTGTGTTCCCTCACTCCTGCTAATGCAAGGCTCCATGGCTGGCAGGGAATGAGAACAGAATCCCAGAATGGTTTGGGTTGGAAGGGACCTTAAAAATCGTCTCATCAGCCCTTGGAGTAACCCGGGAGCACTGGGGATGTGCTGCAGCTTTTCCAGCTGAGAGGGGCTGAGGGCAGCGCCGCCCGCTCCACTCACACACTGATGAGCAGGACGTTTGTTTTCTCGTGAGAAGATGCACAACACCAGTGCCTCGAGCCTCTGGGAATTGTTTGCATCCAGAGATTCTTTCCCAGCCCCAGAGGGCTCTGACTCCAAGCCTGGGTAGCTGAGGAGAGCTGAGGCCCTGGCTGTGGGAGGGTCCAGCTGAGAGATGGAGATCAAAGGCCATAACCTGGAGAAACTTCTGGATCAACCAGTCCCTCTGGAGCTTGGAATCACAAGGAATCATGGTTTTTCTTTATTCAGAGAGTGAGGAGGGCCTGGCAGAGGTGCCCAGAGCAGCTGGGGCTGCCCCTGGATCCCTGGAAGAGTCCCAGGCCAGGCTGGACATTGGGGCTGGAGCACCTGGGACAGTGGGAGCTGTCCCTGCCATGGCAGTAGCACTGGATGAACTTGAAGGTCCCTTCCCACCCAACCCAGTCTGGGATTTTATGATTCTGTTTGTCTGTCAGAGAGAGCAGGGCCAGCACTGCCAGAGCTGTGAACGCTGTGGTTTTCAGCTGGTTTGCAGCACATCTGTTTGCAGCTCTGTGACAGAACAGGAGCCAGGCTGGTGAGGTTTCCCCTCGGTATCTGCTGCAATCAGGTGTCTCAGGGCTTCCCTCGGTGTGGGGAAGGAGGGCCTTGTTCCTACAAGCAGGGCCATTGTCAGGCTCTGCAGGGACACAGCAGCAGGGGCTGGGGCCACCTCCCCTCCCCAGCCAGAGACAAGCAGCTGCACCGCAGATAAGAACAAGATAAGGACCCCCCTTCATCCCTCATGCCCTTGCTCAGGTGGAGGAGGAATAAGGCAGGGATTTAATCCTGCTTATCTGGGAGGGCTGGGAGAGGCTGGCTGGCTTCGCAGCAGCCCCGCAGGGAGGAGAGCAGCCCAGCAGAGATCCAGCAGCGCTGTCCTCCATCAGAAGCCGTGTGTGGAGCCGGGAGAGCCCTGGGGGCGGCGGGAGGTGCTGAGAGAGCAGAGAGCAGACACACACGGCTGAGGACAGCCCAGGAATACCTGGAGCTGCAGCAATCAGGCAAATTGAGCTGCCTGGCTGTGCATGGGGAGGGATGGAGGGGCGTGCCACGGTCCTGAGCGAGGAGCAGGAGCTGGATGCAGACAGGGAGTGGCAGGCGTCAGGGAGTCCCCTCAGGTGTGCCGCCACCACCTGAACATCCGTGCCATGCTGGCTCCCTGGCACAACAGAAATACCGAAGTTGTTCTCACCCCCTGCCCGGGAGGGCTGAATTCCTAATTCCCCTTCATGAGCGTGCTCCAATCCGGCCCTGGCAGCACAGCCATGTGATTTAACGTGAGTGATCACCCTGTGCCCAGCACAGAGCCAATACTAAATACCCACAGGATCCACAGAGTTAAATTATTTGAAGGAAAACGCAGCTCTCACATAATTTTCCTGTAACAATCAGTACAATTGCAGGCAGCCTGCGAATATTCTGTGCATGGAAAGGAGCTGATTCTCTCTGGGGAACTCCCTGCCCTGCTCTCGGGAAGCCGCCTCCTACAGAAACACCTTCAACAGGTTTCTGTGTGAGGAGTGTGGTCTTCGTTATCAAACCGCTTTATACAGTTATCACCCCAAACTCCTCAGCAGCGTAAACATATCATTCCTGGGAGAAGCTGTCAGGGGAGGGCCAGGCTGCAGCCTGCAATTAAAGCCCCAAACAATACAGCCCAATAAATCACCAGCACTGCGGCCGGTCAGTGTCGCCAAGCATGGAGTGAGGATCTTAATTACATTTAGACCAAACAAGTGGTGGATTATTTATGGGATACTGTAAGAGCCTGACAATGGGTAGAAAGTCATTCCACACGCTTCCCTGGGCATTTCGGAGTCCTGGTGAACAGGTAGAGAAAGAGAGGGGAAGAAGTAGAACCAATATTCATCACTGAGCAAAATTGGAAAGGAAAGAGCTGTTGCTTTAAATAAGGCCCAATTGCATCATCAATTTAAAAGCAATAGCAGCAGCTTCTGGAGAAAGCAGCAGCTGCCACAGGTGGCCAAACAGCTGGAGAGCTGCCAGCACCCACGGAGCCACCAGGAGCCCGGTGCTTTGTCACGCTGTGCCTCAGCTTTAACCCCTGTGCTCAGCCCCCGGGCCTGCAGAGAGCCCTGCTGCACCCAGGGGCTGCAGGGACAAGGTGGGATCTGTTCCATGCATTATCCAGCGTGCCCAGGGGCCTGCAGCTGGATTTCAGCACCTTCCAGATGTGGCCAGGACTACAGGATGCAAGCTGGCTGGGAAAGCTCAGGGATTAGCTGAGGCTATATGGATCTGCCTCCAACCACAGACCATCCCGGGGCTCCTGGATCCTGCAGAGCAATGCTGTGCTTGAGGCCCTCTTTGCTGCAGCCCAGTGACCCCAAAAAGCAGAAGCTCCTCTTTTCTCAGGGTTTCAGAAAGAGCTGTGCTTGTGCCCATGCTGTTCAGAGACAGGAAACCTTCTGGAAAAGCTGTTTGCTCACCAGAGCTTTCTCCAGGGAAAGATGCTGAAACGTGAGTGGGTCTGTCCCACTCCCCTGAGCTGAAACACCCCCGCTAAAGCTGTTAGAGGGTCGGGACTGTTGGCTGTGGCTGGACTACAGATCTGCAGTCCCTGGTCACTCCAGGCCATGCAGCCAGGCTGGGGTGCCAGGGGATTCCCGTCCATGCCAATAAATCCCACAGGCTGTGAATGAGCTCACAAGATGGAATCACAGAGCCAAAGAATGTCCTGGGCTGGAAGGGACCCACCAGGATCATCAAGCCCCTGTCCCTGCCCAGACCCCCAACAATCCCCCCTGGGCATCCCTGGAGCGCTGCCCAAAGGCTCCTGCAGCTCTGGCAGCCTCGGGGCCGTGCCCATTCCCTGGGGAGCCTGGGCAGTGCCAGCCCCTCTGGGGGAAGAACCTTTCCCTGCTCTGCAGCCTGAGCCTGCCCTGGCCCAGCTCCAGCCGCTCCCTGGGCGCTGTCCCTGCCCCAGAGCAGGGGTCGGAGCTGCCCCTCGGGAGGAGCTGCAGATCCCTGAGCTCTGCCCTGGGTGAGCTCTGCTTCAGGATGAACACCCCGCCACTCCCGGTGTCACCTGATGCCACCAGGCTGGTGGGGACAGTGTCCCCGCGCACCAGGGAGGGGCTGGAGCAGGAGGGCTGTGGAGGGCTCCAGAGCAGGATGCTCCAATATCAGCTCACGCAGGCCCACAGCTGCTGAGAGCCCCGGGGCACTCAGGCCACTGCCTGGAACACGAACATTGTCAACATCACCAACGTGGGTGGCTCCTGCTCACACCAGGGGGACGCTGCCCCCAGCCCTGCAGCAAACCTCGGGCGGTGACTTTGCCAGAGCCTGTCCCCAGCCCTGGCTGCCCCGCTGTCCCCGCGGCTCTGTCTGCCCGTGCAGCCAGTGCCAGCCCCGGGCCATGGCACGACAAGGGCTGCCTGTCCCCCAGCTTTGGGTCCAGACCCTCCCTCTTCGGGTCCAGGCCCTCCTCCACAGCCTAGGGCAGGCCAGCACGCTTGGGTTCAGCGTTCAGACGGGCACTGCTTGTCTAGACAGCATCAGGGGGTGGTTGTGGGGTGTCCTTGAGCCCATGGCTGGCCAAAGTAGGTCAGATGAGTCTGTTCTACCAGCAGCTCTTTATTGCTACTGACCCTCTGGCGTGGGATGTGTAGTTCCAGCTGAGCTGCCTGAAATCAGGCAAGGTGATCGCATCTCCAGCAGCCTCTGGTCCTTCTGCAGGTACTGTGGCTCCCTGTCCCATCCCCTCCGTGTCTGACGGCTCAGGAGAGGCTGCAGGGTTTGCCAGGCTCCTCACACAGTGGTTGTGAGCTCAGGAGCAATTCCAGGCAGCAAGTCTGTGTTTCTTGTCATGCTGAGGCTGTGGCCCAGCCTTTCAGGCCAAGAGGGGAGGAATGGGCAGTGCCATCCATGCCTGCACTACCGAGGGCCACACGTACCAGCCACACTGCCCATAAATAGGGGACAACCCCCAAGTGTGTGCATCCCCATGGTCACTTTTTTGACCCTGCAGGACCAAATGTTTTCCTTCCTCTGTGCTATGAGATGCTGGTGTGGAGCCAGGCGCTGTGCTGGGATAGGGGCTGTGCTGGGATAGAGGCTGTGCTGGGATAGGGGCTGTGCTGGGGAAGGGGCTGTGCTGGGATAAGGGCTGTGCTGGGATAGGGGCTGTGTTGGGATAGGGGCTGTGCTGGGGAAGGGGCTGTGCTGGGATAGGGGCTCTGCTGTCTGCACAGGAGGGTTCCCAGGCCCGGGAGGGGCTGTGAGCAGGGCCAGGACAGCGGGTGTGAATGGATCCAGTGACACAAAGCTCTAATTTCCCGGCAGACTGATTGATCAAGCTGACAAGCCCAGCCGATTTCAGGCGCTGGTCCAAGGCCACACCACGCCACGAGGTGCCCAAGGCTCCTGATTGATGCCAAGGTCACGGCGAGGCACAGCAAGGGGGAGGAACGGGAGCCCAGTCCTCGCTGGAGTTACTCGGGAGCCACTGGGCTCCTGTCCAGGCCAGTCCATGCCCAGAGTCACCTGGGGACGGGGATGTCCCGGTGTCCTCACATGCTGGACACCTCTCAGAGGGTGCAATCCACTCGGAGGAATGGGGAGTTAATGCTCTCCCCCCTCTCCCTATCCCCCCGTTCTGTCTCAGCAGCCGACAGGCAGTAAAAGACCCTTCGCAGTTGTCAAGGCAACGCCGTATCATGAAGACGGTGCCGTGAAGTGGCAGCAGCCGAGGGCTCTGCTCTCCCTCTCCCGTGCTCTCCATCTCCAGCGCTTCCCTCTCGAGGCCGCTGCCAGTGCTGCTGCTTTGGGGGAGCCCGCGGGGATGCGCGGCTGGGCTCCCGCTGCTCCCAGTCCCACTGCTCCCGGTCCCGCTGCTCCCGGTCCCACTGCTCCTGGAACCATTGCTCCCGGTCCCACTGCTCCCAGTCCCACTGCTCCTGGAACCATTGCTCCCGGCCCCATTGCTCCCGGTCCCACTGCTCCCGGTCCCATTGCTCCCGGTTCCACTGCTCCCGGTCCCACTGCTTCCGGTCCCACTGCTCCCGGTCCCACTGCTCCCAGTCCCACTGCTCCTGGAACCATTGCTCCCGGTCCGGTCCCATTGCTCCCGGTCCCACTGCTCCCGGTCCCACTGCTCCCAGTCCCACTGCTCCCGGTCCCACTGCTCCCGGTTCTACTGCTCCTGGAACCATTGCTCCCAGGCCCATTGCTCCCGGCCCCACTTCTCCCTGCCCCACTGCTCCTGGAACCATTGCTCCCGGTCCGGTCCCATTGCTCCCGGCTCCACTGCTCCCCACCCCATTGCTCCCGGCTCCACTGCTCCCCACCCCATTGCTCCCGGTCCCACTGCTCCCCACCCCATTGCTCCCGACCCCACTGCTCGCCCCGGGGGCCGCAGCTGCTGGGGAACAACGCCACGGTTCCTGTCCCGCTGCCCTGTGCCCCAGGCTCTGCCCTGCCTCACCTTGCCCGCAGGCTGTGACCAGCCTGCCCCAAAGGCACCCACTTTGTGCTGGATGGGGCCTCCAGGAGCCTTCTCCCAGCAGGGCAGGTCCTTGGGGTTCCATGGGGTCAGTCTGCACCCCATGGGGTCTGCAGGCCCACGACATGCCCATGCTGGCATCTGCCACAGGCAGGGATGAGCCCTGCTTTGGACAGCCCAGGGGGGCCACCCCCCTGCAGCTCCCCCCTTTCCCAGCCTGCAGAGGGATTGGGGAAGGGATCCTGTAATTTGTCCTTGTGGGGGAATCTGTCCAGAGGGAGATGGAGCTCCCTCCACCAAGCTCTGGCCAGCCCAGCTGGCAGGGCCGGGCAGGATGCAGCCGGTGGGTGAGTCCTGGAGAAGAGGAGCCCTTCCAGGAGGGAGGAGGATGCCAGCGGCGGGAGATTTTCCTTAATGCACCTCCGGCGGCGGCCCTGCCCGATGACGAGCTTCCTCGGAAAGGAGGGGACAGGACCAGAGCGACCTCCCCACCCTGCCAGCTTGGAAAGGCTCTCCCAGGCGATGCCAGGATGTGTTGTATCCCGTTGCTCTGGCAACCGGCATCTCCCGGTGCTGAGGTGGGCGTGTGCGGAGTCCTGGCACGGGAGGCAGGAGCGGGGTGGCCCCGGTGCCGGGCACGCGCAGAGAGCGGGGACGCGCTCAGGGGTCCCCGCGGACGGACATGGTCACTCGTGTTAGGAAAATTCATCCACAAACATCAGAGGTTCATCTCCAAACAGGAGGCAGAGGAGTTCTTTTACTTCATTGGAATAAAGGGAGAGGCCATGGGGCATCCCCTGGGGTCTCTCCAGATTTTGGAGGTCCCAGCCTCCTTTGGATCCCAATTTCCCAGCTCGTTTCCCTCTCTCTTTCCCCACTGGCTGAGGCACCTGAGAGGTGCAGAGTGCCCGGAACGCTGATACCTCAGATTCCCCTCTGATGTACAACCCTCCCTTTGCATTTTTCATTCTTATGGAATCTGTGACTTTTCCCCATTGTTTCCTTCATTTTTCAATGCCCAATTTCATTTATCAGCAAACCTACAGTTTGTTTGTGAAGGCAAATATCTTTTCTGTTCATCAATCAGTGGAACCCTTCCCATTGCTTCTTCTGTCTCCCAGTGCTGGTTTTATCCCCCAGCAGCCCCACAGCTTGTTGGGAAACACAAATCCCTCCTTGCTCTCACTCCTGTGGGTGCAGGGCACCAGGGGGCCACCGGGGTGGGCAGCAGCACTGAGCCACCTTCAGGGCACTCCAGTGTCACTGTTGGAGCAGACACAACACAAAGCAGATCCTTAAGAAACTTCAGCCAAGGTTTTTATTGTGCCCTTCCACAGCGTTTCTATCCCTCCTGACCCCGCAGCGCTCCCCATCCCCACTGGCCACCATCACACCACCCCCCAAGTGCATTACTGGAAGCGCTGCTCTGGGAAAACATCCCCAAAAATCCAAAATACAGACAAATCCCGTTTTTCCATGGTGTTCTTTGCAGCACAGGTGTTCTTTGTTTCCTTCTACCTTTATCTTCTTTCTCTTCTCGTGGGTACACAGGGATCCTGCTGGCTTCTTCTTGCTGTCAGCTCCTTTGTCTGACCCCCAGCAGGCTGTGGGCCCTCTCCACACTCCAGAGCCGGGCACAGCCCAGCTGTTGGGATGGGGACACTGGGACATGCAGCCTGGGGGGCCCAGAGAATCCTCACTGGCTGCTGGGGGTCGCACAGAGGGCTCCACAGTGTAGGGACAACCCTGCCTGGTGCTGGGCTTCCCTCCTGCACCAGCTGCCTTTGCTGCTTCCCTCCTCCTCAGAAAGGCTGGAGGATTCTCCCTGGAACCTCCCAAAGAAGCCCAAACCCCTCAGTTTTTGCTGCCTGGCAGGGAAACGCCTGTGGCTTCATGGGGCGTTCACCCAGGGTGTACAACCAAAGGGCCCTTTCCAAACCCTGGATATCCACATTTCCCAGCCACAGGCACAGGGCTGTGCTGCCCAGGCATTGGGATTTGCTTCTCCTGGGATGCTTGGCACAGGGGACCACTCTCTGTGGGTGGATTCAGGAAGGAGGAATCAGCTTCCACCTGTCACGTTATTTAAGTGACACCTACCAGGCACCAAGGTCAAGGAGACCAAATTTTTCCATCTCAACTTATTAGAGAATGGAAATGTTTCAACCCAGCAGTGGAATATTATCTCTTCTACTCCTCCCAGCTTGAGTGATTACAGTTTTCCTCAAAAAAAAAAATTTAGGACAAAAATTAGCTTGTGGATGTGCTATCATGGCATCCTCCTTCTTTGCTTGGGGTGGAAAAAGGGATGGAAAGGGAGAAGGTTTGAGGCAGGAGAAAAAGAAACTAACCCCCAAAAGCTCTGTTTAATTTAATAAAAAATTATGAGGCAAAACCAAAAACGCATCTGAAATCCTTTCAAAACGAGCAACTTTCTACCAAGCACCCTCATGTGAGCAGCACCACAGCCTTTCCCCAGCCCCCCTCTCTGGGAGGCTCCTGCTGTCGGTGCTGAATCTCACTTGCAAATCCATTTTCCAGCAGGATGTCCCCGTGGTGGAGCTGTCCCCGTGTCCCAGCAGCATCCCCAGCCTCCCAGGCTCTGGTTTTCCAGGTTTCCCAGGCTCTCCCTGGTTTTCATTTCTCCCTGCTGCCAAGGGATGACCCTGCCCGCTGTACATCACGCTCAGAGGACAGCCCCGGGTGCTGCAGAGCCTGCTACAGCACAAATCTCATCAGAGGATACTTAGCCCCACTCCTCCTCCTCAAAAAAAAATAAATATTATTTTCTAACCTCTTCTAACCAACTCCAGCCAATTTATCCTGCTGCATCCACCCAGCTCCAGTGAGATCTCACTGGAGGCATCAGGGTGGGGATGTGGAAACCAGAGGGAGTGAAATCTGCTCTTCTGGAAGCAATAAATGCCTTCTGCCTTTTCCAAGCACTTCCTGACCTTGCTGCAGCTGATGGGCGAGTTTATGATCTTGCATTTTAGCTAAATGGAAGTGGCAATTATTCTCCCTTTTGGATTGAAGTGATTTTAGGAACAGAAATGTGAAACAAGTGGAGAGCCTGACAAAAGCCAGCCCAGGAGGAAAACTGGGGTCTCCTAGGAGAAGAGCTAGAGATGGAAGGGCTTGGCAGAAGGCAGCTGTGGAGCAGAGGGCAAGCTGGAGGGATGCTGGAGGGGAGGAGGTGGGGCTGGCTGGGTGAGCAGTGGCACTGCTGCAGGAGAACCACCACAGAGCAGCCCCCCAGCCCCAGCCCAGAGCCAGCAAAGGGAAATCCCTGCTGCTTCATCACTGGGAGCAGGCTCTCCTGGCCTCAGGGCTCGCACATTGCTCAGAGCCAGGGATAACTCCACAGGAAAACCCCTGATGAGTCCCAGCATCTCTGCCCCGCCGAGCTGCAGCCCTCCCTCCTCCCCTTGCAGGGTCTTGGCCGGCAGCTGCTCCCCAGCCCTCACCCAGAGGGGAGGAATTAACCTCAGCAAGCAGTCAGGGAGAGGAAAGGGGCCCCTGAGCTCATCTGCACAGGACATGGGCACAGCTGGGGACAGAGGCATCACCAGCCCTGGAGCAGGGCAAATCTGGAGCAGATTTCACACAGACAGGAGTTCCCAAATCCTTTCCTCACATATTCCTGTGGGCACACAGTTTGTGGTGTCTGGGAGACAGTGGGTCAGCTAGTGATTCTCCTACTCTCCTCTGGAGAGAAGACAGCTTTTAGGTCTAGGCATGGTTCTCAAGTTCATGTTAATTCTGTGTTTGTTATTGGTTGTCACCTTTTGACCCACCTAGACCTGACAGAGATAAAAGGCAGGTTCATTGGATCCTCCTTGGCTTTGTGTTAGGAATTTCTAGGAGGACAGGCTGCAATTAAATCTCCCTAAGAAGCTGAATGCATTGCACCATCTCTTTCTTCTGCCTTGCCCTGAGAGGGGTTCTGCAAACAGCCCTGCTCAAGGCTCAGAGCTGATTACCTCCAGGTAGCTGAGGAGGTTTTGGGGTCCCTGCCCCGACACCCCCGAAGCCACCACAGTGGTGATTGGGAATGGGGCTGCAGCCAAGCCTCCTCCCTAATGGGCTGCAGCTGTGTAGGACAGGTGACAGGCACTGGAAAAGGACCATGGAGTGCTGAGCTGTACTGACTGATCCCAGAAGGGCAGAGAGGGCACACAGGTGGGATGAAGAGTATGAAAAGCTGTGCTGAAGAACAATGACGTGCTGGTGCTTGAATCCTTCTTTGCTGCCAGTCGTAGCTCCAGCATCACTCCCCATGAAAGCTGAAGTTTCACAAAGCTCTGCTTTGTGTCTGCTCTGACTGTGACACGTCCAGCAGGGGAGAGCAGGAAGGCAGCTGCGAGGATCAGCCCCGTGCTGATGCAGCAGAAGGAATTTGGGCAGCTTCTCCCACTGAGCCCCTGCTGTTGCTCCCTGTGGTGTGGGAGGCGGTGCAGGGCCCTGGGGGAGCACTGTGCTCCCTCTGTGCTGCTGCAGGTGCCAGGCTGAGCCTCCCGTGTAGCACAGCACGAGGCTGCCCTGAGCTGTCACCTCTGTGAAGCCCCCACGGTCCCCCTGCTCCCCTCAGCTCGGGCACTGCACCCCAGGCCCAGGGCCAGCAGCAGGGGCTCCTTTCTCACCCTGGGGTGGCAAATACCAGACCCCACAAGAGAATGGGCAGCCTGTGACCCCAGGCTGAGGGTCACTGCTGTGCCAGGCCTCCTGGTGACCCTCACCCATGGGCAAAGGAGCTGGGAGCCTCACAGAGAGCCTGGCGTGGTCGCTGCTGAGGGGAAAATTCTGCCTTTTTGGTCCAAAACAGAGCAAGTATGAGTTAATGTGGATTTCCCTGTAGACCAGGTCTGACCTGGACCCTCAGACTGGCAACTAGAGCGTGCCAGGGCCCTGGTGTCCCTTCCCAGGGAAATGCTGCAGCACAGTTTGTCTTGGGCTTTGCCGTTTCCTCCCCAAGGACACCCTCAACCCCAAGCAACTTGCTCTGCCTTTTGTTCTGCTCTTCTGCCTCTCTCTGATCCCTTGTTTTGCAGCAGAGGGCTCGTCTGTGATGGGCTCCCTGGGACACAGGTGCCCACAGGGTGAAGATGCAGAAGCACTGGGCACAAGGATGGGCATAATTAACAGGATGCCCATAATTAACAGTTCCTGAAGTACAGGCAAAGCTCAGGAGTCATTTCCTTGCTGGAGCCTCTTCAGCTGGCCCTGACCAAGGTCTCCCCACCTGGGTGAGGATTCTCTGGTTTTACACAAACCCAGCACAGGGATATATAAAGAAACACAAGAAAGCTGTTGGGTGTGTCCAGAGGAGGCCACTGAGTTAATCCCAGGGCCAGAGCCCCTCTGGATCAGGCTGGGAGAGCTGGGGGTGCTCCCCTGGAGAGGAGAAGGCTCCAGGGAGAGCTCAGAGCCCCTGGCAGGGCCCAAAGGGGCTCCAGGAGAGCTGGAGAGGGACTGGGGACAAGGGCTGCAGGGCCAGGAGCCAGGGAATGGCTGCCAGTGGCAGAGGGCAGGGCTGGATGGGATCTGGGGCAGGAATTGTTCCCTGGCAGGGTGGGCAGGCAGCCCTGGTGCTGCTCCTGTCACAGGCACATCCCTGCCCAGGCTGCCTGCATGAGATTCTTCTTCTGTGGATAAGTCCAAGCAAATGAGGACACTTGGAAGGAGATGCTTTTCTTTTGGCAGCGAAAAGGTGAAGAACAAATATGTTTTTAATAAACATTTTGACTGAAATTGAGCTTTCTCACCGCAGGAATTTGATTCTTGTCATAATTGCACTTTTCAAAGAGGAAAATATGTGTTTGGTCAGGTGGCTGGGATGTCAGTGAGCATCACACCCTGGGGAGCCAGGTCCTGCAGGGATGAGCACGGGCTCTGGGCACAGCAGCTCTGCCTGCCCAGCATGGGCTGGCAAGGGGGAGGCCAGGCCATGGGTTTCCTGCCCGCTGTCCCCTCACTTCCAGAGCTGCCATGCCCCTGGGATCTGCCTCCTGCACCCCTGCTCACCCCCAGGCACTGCCAGGTGACAGGCAGATGTGCCATGGGGAGCACAGCCTGGCCCTACTGCCCACAAGGGACAATCCCTGAGCCTGGTTCCACCTCTCACCTCCAGAGCCGCCAGCACCAGTCCTGGAGTTCACTGGAGATGCCTGGGATGGTGCTGGGATGGAAACTGAACTGGGATGGAAAGCTGGACTGGGAAAAGTCTGGAGAAGGTTTTGGGGTGACCTAGTTGCAGTCTTCCAGCACCTGAAGGGAAACAAGAAACATGGAAAGGGACAATTTAAAGGGGCCTGGAGGGACAGAAGAGGGGGAATGGCTTCACATGGACAGAGGGCAGGGTTAGGTGGGATATTGGGAAGGAACTGAGGGTGGTGAGGCTGAGGAATGGGATTCCCAGAGAAGCTGTGGCTGTCCCATCCCTGGCAGTGTCCAAGGACAGGTGGGACAGTGCTTGGAGCAACCTGGGAGAGTGGAAGGTGCCTCTGCCCAGGACAGGGGCGTGACTGCAGGAGCTTTGAGGCCTTTTCCAACCCAACCCATTCCATTCCCAAACTGACCACAGGCTGGGTGCCTGGTGCAGCTCTGCATGAGAAGCTGTTGGTATGGAAATGGCTGTCATGGAACAGGACTGTGCAGAATGAAGGCATTCAGCTCTTTCCTGGTCCATGAGTTTTCCAGACTGGCTGCTGCCCCTCGGCTTGGCTTTCTCCACCCCAGTGCAGATCTTCCCTTCCCCAGCCCGTGCAGGCAGCAGCGAGATGGGGCCCCTGGTGCCCTGGGAGGGCTGTTTGGAGACTGTTCCATGTTCCCTGCTCCTGCAGAAGCTGGGCTGGGATGGCCAGGCTGGCTGGGAGCTCGGAGGCCTGATGGAAATAAATGAGTGAGGAGCACATCTGCACGCAGCGGAGCCGCTCCCTGCCAAGTCGCTGCACTGCAGGACCACTCTCATCTGTCTCTCTTTAACAGGAACAAATGGAAATGAGTGAATCAATTAACACAGCACATTAGCAAAATGTCAGAGCCTCCCCATTGCACTTAACCCTTCCCTCAGCACGGGCTGAGGCAGCAGTGGGGTCACCCAGGCCCCATCCCGGCTCACAGCCTCCACCCCATCTGCCCAGGGAGCAGAGCCTGGCGCTGGAGTCACAGCAGGGACCCCTCCCTGGGAATGGAATTTTTAAAAAAAGGATGTATTTAAAAAAAGAGTGGATGTGGCACTCAGTGCCATGGTTTAGTTGATGAGGAGGTGGCAGGACATAGGTTGGACTTGATGAGCTCAGAAGTCTTTTCCAGCCCCGTTCATTCTGGGATTCTGGAATTCTGGGCTTCTGTGATTCTGGGGTTCTGGGATTCTGTGGTTCTGTGATTCTAGAATTCTGTGGTTCTGTGATTCTGTGACTCTGGGATTCTGTGACTACTCTGTGGTTCTGGGATTCTAGAATTCTGTGGTTCTGGGACTCTGTGACTCTGTGCCATTCTGTGAATGGCAGTGGGAGCTGTGGGACACAGCATAGCTGGTTTGCAGCTCCTGCAGACCCTCCTGGCTGTGGAGGGAAGCTGGGAGCACATTTCCTCTGGAGCAGGGGCATGTCTGGATGCCAGCTCCTTTATTTCCCCATGCTGGCCTGGAGAAGCCCTGGGGAGGGCTTGGTGTGGTTGAGGCATCCCACGTGCAGAGCACCTGCGGGTGGAGAATGGTGGAGGTGGGGCTGACCCAGGGCACAGAGCTGGGCTGTTCTGCTGGGATGGATTGCACAGCTGTGACCCCCATGCCACTGTAGGACCACCCTGTGCCACTGCAGACACGAGATCACAGCCTCAGAAGATCCCTCGTCGCTGCACAGCAGCCCTGGCACACGTGTGAGCAACAGGGGCATCGAGCCCTCTCCTCATGTGTGCCACTAAGTGCCACAGGCAACAGGAGAGCTGTACTAAGACATAATAAACCCTCATCAGCTAATTAATAATTAGAGACACTTGTGCCTGAAAGCCTGGCTCCAGTGGTGGGATGATGCACCTCAGCTCTCCCACCAGGCACAACATCAGATGTCCAAACCAAAGATCTCAGGGCTGGTGTGGTCCCTGCCTGCAGGACACAGGGAGCTCCCAGCTCCCCAGTAGCAGCCACAGTGAGCACAGCACATCTTGCTTCTCTCAGCCCCTGTTTAGGAGCAAACCCCCCGTGCCAGGGCCTGGGTGTGCACAGTCAGGGTCTTCTTCCAGCCACGGGAATCAGGGCATGGCTGTGTGGCTGCAGTGCTCAAACAGAGGGGACAAGCAGACACAGGCTGAAGCTATTCCCTCCTTCCCATGGGATGGAAACAAGGCTCCAAAATCCCAAAGTGGGTTGAAACGAAGATTCCCTGTGTGATGGCCCTAAAGAGCCCTGGCTTGCAAACAGGAGACCTGGGGGGTGCAGCTGCTCTTGGCATCTGCATTCACTCCCTGACTTCGTGATTTTGAAAATTCCTTAATAAAATCTTGAGGGGTGTGAGGGGTAAAAGCAAACTTGCAGCATAGCTAAGGGAGATGTTGTCAGTGACGTCTTTTTGGGCTACCTAAAAAGCAAAGGCCAGACAAAATCAAGGGAATAAAAAGCAGTTCTGTTCACTGAAGGGCCTTCAGGTGCATTTAGGGCAGACAAAGCCCCCCAGGGGCTGCACCCAAAATGGACAATGGCTCACGGGTTTCACACTTTTATAAGTTTGGGCCATTTGCATATTGGGGGTTAATCTCCCAATTACAGCTGCAGGTATTGAAGTCATTTACCCCAGTTTTGCTCCCCCAACTCCCTTTTGTTCCCATCTCAGGGCCTGAGGCAGGGAGGTGTCCTTGATTGCCAGGCCTGGAGAGGAATTGCTGTGTGTGACCCCAATGGGGAAGCAGCAGCCAGCCCTGGATGTGGAGTTTGGAGTTACACACTAAAGAACTGCAGGGTTACAAATGTATGAGAAACAGAAAAATTAAAATGCTAAGGCACCAGCAGCAGCGCTGGTCCTTTGGTGGCTGTCTCTGAGCACATCCCTGCTTGTGTCACCATCTCTCCCCATGAAGGCACTGGTGGCCTCGCACACAGGCTCAAGACCCACCTGTGCACACACACAGGTTCTTGAACATTGCTGCTCCTCCTGAACAGAGCTGCAAACTTCCTGAGAGCCACTAGAAACACTGAAAAACGCTGTCAATGGCTTGAGGTGGGCACACTTGAAGAAGGAGAGAGCAGAGCTGTCTGTGGATAAGAGAGCTGTCACCTTGCACACCCAGGAGGGCCAGCAGGGCTCTGTGAGGAACGTGGCGCTTCGGGGAAGAGCTTCTGCAGCCCAGGGTCTGTCTAACCTGGGTCTGCCCTGGGTAATCAAGGCAAAGATGTGATCAAGACGTCAGCACAGGGGCTCTGAATGCCTGGGACGTGTCCCCAGCTCTGTGCCACCCCTCCACCCTGTGCCACCACTCCTGCCCAGCCTCATGGCCAAGGGCCACACGGGAAGTCCTGCCACGCCTCCCTCTCTCCCACAGACACAGGTGTGGGGCTGTCTGTAGCCAGGGCTGCATCAAGCTTTTTATCTTTATTTTCCCTGCTGTTATTTTTGCTCCAGACACAACCCACAGACAGCGCTGGTCGTGTCCCATGGTGCTCACAGCGACCCTTTGAAATGCTCCCGAAGCCAAGACGGATCCCTCCGGAGCAGAGCAGTCCCTCCAGCCAAATTCCTGCATTGTGCTGTGGGGCGATTACCCACCTCAATGGCCTCTAATCCACTGCCATCCATTCCCACAGGAGCAGCGGGCTGCAGCTCCCTGCTGCATACAAATCCCGCCGGCAGAACAGGGCCGGATTGTCAAGGCATCACCTCGATTATGGGACGTGACCCTGATAGCTCGGGGGACTTTGTGTCCGAGGCCGCCCGGCCCCGCAGAGCAGGGTGTGAGAACAGCGAGGGGGCTGCCACAATCACTGACACGAATTAATTGCGTCCCTGCCGTCTGGGGGCTATCCCAGCTGGAGATTTCAAAGCGGGGCGGACACGGATCCGAGCTCAGCGATGCTCCAGGACTGTGCCCGGTCCCTCCCCGATCCGGGATGCTCTGGAGAGGCTGCGAGTGCCTCAGAGGGGGCATCTGTGATGCCGCTGCCCGTCCCAGCGCTGTCACGCTGCTCTGCAGGGGCTGTCAGGGCTCGGGGCCGCCGCGCATCAGCGCCGCGCTTAATGGGCATGGCAGGGGCCCGGCTGTGCTGACTGACGTGTCAGACATCCGAGCTGTGTGAGGCCTGGCACCGAGCTCTGTGCCAGCCCCAGCCCGGGCAGGAGCTGCCGCTCGGCCCCGGAGCTCCAGGGCACGGCGGGCAGAAGCGGCGAGGGGAGCTCCCAGGGCTTCTGCTCGCCCCGGGGCAGCTCGGGGCTCTCCAGAGAGCACAGCGAGGTCAGGCTGAGAGCAGGGGTGAGGCACTGGCCCCGCCTGCCACAAACACCCAGGCTGGGCAAACCTGGGCTCCAGGGCGGCCCGATTTAAAGCACGGCAGGAGCTCGGGGTCCCGGTGTCCAGAGCTGCCCACAGCCCTCTGACACTTCTGCACAGGAGAACGGAACAGCCCTGCAGATCCACGTGTTTCACCGTGGCTGCGAAGCTGCAGGGCTGTCCCTGCCCTGTGCAGGGTCCTTGTCTGCCCCTCCTGCCTGTGTCCCACACCCTCCTGGCAGAAACCTCACAGACACAGCTAGAGGGGGCAAAGAAAGGCAGGAGAGGGATGGGGCTGTGTGAATGAGTGGTGGGCTGGCTGGTGGCTCCAGCTCGGATCCTGCTGATATGGGGCAGCCAAGCCTATCCAGCCCCAAAAGGAGCACTGCTGGGAACAGCGAGGCCTTGGCAAGGGGGACAGCACTGACTTGTGGGCCCAGAGTTACCTCAGGTGGAGCCCCAGCCCCAATCCACCAGGAGATGGGGATTTGGGGAGATGTGCTCTCCCTCCAGACAGGAGGTGTTGGTGGTGCTGGCCCCACAGAGGAGTCGGGGTGGGGCAGAAGGTCTCTGCTGGCTCTGCTCCCCAGGCTGGCAGTGTGACACTCTCCAGGCTCAGGCGAGCCCCTTTCCCAGGAAAGGCTGAGCCCATGTTCACCAGCTCCCCCACGAGCTGCATCTGCTGCCTCTCATGGCTGACACACAACCCCATCCACTTGCACTAGAAATTTCTGGCAATTAAATTAAATTAAATATGGGCATGTTTCTCTCCATCTCTCTCTGCAGTTACAGTCCTGTTTGCCAGCGTTCCAGTCCTCCAAGGCAGGGTTAAGGAGGGCAGTCCAAGCAGTCCCTGCACCCTGGCCAGCAGAGTTGGGGTTGAGCAGCCAGACCCCAGGGATGTCCATCCAGCAGCCACCCACCCTCTGCAGCATCCCCCAGTGCAGTGACACAGCTACAGCCCCGCTGGGACCCGTGCTCTGCAAGAGATTCTGCACAACCTTTCTCTTTAAAAACAAAAAAAACCCCACATGGTAAGATTCTTCCTTCCAAGCATGCTCACAATCCTTGACTAATCTGTTTCTCCATTCATATTTTTTATCTCTCCATCTCTCCACCTCTCTATCCTTCCCCCCTCCCTCCAGTGCCTCACCCCAGCTCTCTCCCAGAGCCTCCCCCACGCAGTTCAGCTGTAGGGAGCCATCTGTTTGTCTGTCTCTGCAGCCATCTGGGTGTCTGCCTACAGTGTTTGCTGCGTCTCCAAAGCATATACAGCCTGCATGTATAGGTCTAGCAAGTCGGTCTCTCTAAGCTGCGTTCTCTGGGCTTCATTAACATGCAAATTAGCGAGATCTGACTGGCTCACTTAGCTGCTGCTTCTCTTAGACAGCCATGCAACAATGCAAATACTAATGAGGCTCTGGAAATGGCACTTGCTCCACAGCTAAGCAAGCCTGCACTCGGAGCAGGCACTGGCAATTCCAGGCATGCCAGCCATCCGCACACCTGCTGGAGGACTCAGGACAGAAGGGATGGGTGATGGATGGATGATTAGGGGCACCGATGCGGAAAAAGAGGCGAGAATTCCCACTCTGATGGAGATGCCAGCACTCCCAGCCCCAGGATCCTTGGCTCCAAGATCCCTTTGTCCTCGTTGCCACGCACCAGTGCTCAGGAGCCCAGCCAGCCACGGGATCCCCCCACTATGCCAGCTGACCCGGATCCACCCGGGCTGGGCTGTTTCCCCACTCCAACGTGCTAGGATCGACCTTCAGCCTCTCCTGGGCCGGACAGCTCCGCGGTACCCGGGCACCCCGGGCTGCCTCACAGCGCTGCTCTGCCCAGCTCCTGGGTAAGCAAGGCAAAGATGTGATCAAGAAGTCAACACAGGGGCTCTGAATGCCTGGGGCACCTCCCCAGCGTGGAGAGGACAGAGGAGCTGGGGACAGACCCTCCACGGGGCTCCGGAGCTGCTCCTGGCCGCTGGCTGAGAGCCGTGCCAGCCCCTGGGCTCTCCTGCTCTGCTCCCTGCAGGCACAGAACAGGAGTCCGGATCGCCATGGAGGAAGTTTTCTGTTACTCTTCAGCTCCATCACCTCCTCTAATGATAATTCAACCATACACCTCCTTGTAAAACATCGGGGATGATCAAACGCTGTGCAGTGAGATGAAGGCACCTCGTCTTAGGAACCCGGCTTCCGCATTCCTTTTTATCCTGGAGATAAAATAAAGAACCATTTGCTCTGGCTGCTGCTGCTGTCTCCTGCCTCTCCTCACCCACGCCGCTCCCCACCCCCCTGGGAGGGAACACAGCACCCCCAGCCCTTTTCATCTCCCCCTGATGCTGGCACAGGAGGAGCACAGGGCAGCTCCTGCGGGCTCTGTGAGCTCCGGGGAGAGCACAGAATCAGAATTTCCTCAGCTGGAAGGGACACCAAGGATCATCCAGTCCAGCCCAGCCCCCCAGCAATCCCCCCTGGGCATCCCTGGAGCGCTGCCCAAAGGCTCCTGCAGCTCTGGCAGCCTCGGGGCCGTGCCCATTCCCTGGGGAGCCTGGGCAGTGCCAGCCCCTCTGGGGGAAGAACCTTTCCCTGCTCTGCAGCTTAAATCTCCCCATCACATTTTCAGGGATGTCTCCGTGATGCCTTAGGATTTTAGCTTTTATATTTCTCACATATTTGTAGTCCTGCAAGTGTTTATAACTCCATATATTATAATTCCATATAATTCTGTATAACTTCAAATTCCATATCCAGTGCTGGCTGCTGCTTCCGCATTGGGGTCACACACAGCAATTCCTCTCCAGGCCTGGCAATCAAGGACACCTCCCTGCCTCAGGGCCTGAGATGGGAACAAAAGGGAGTTGGGGGCAGCAAACTTGGGGTAAATGACTTCATTACCTGCAGCTGTAATTGGGAGATCAACCCCCAATATGCAAATGGACCAAACTTATAAAAGTGTGAAACCCGTGAGCCATTGCCCATTTTGGGTGCAGCCCCTGGGGGGCTTTGTCTGCCCTAAATTCACCTGAAGGCCCTTCAGTGAACAGAACTGCTTTTTATTCCCTTGATTTTGCCTGGCCTTTGCTTTTAGCCAGCTCCAAAAAGGCATCACCTGTCTCCTCTGTGACAAGGTGACATTACTGTGTAGGTGCCCATGGCTGCTTCTCAGTGGCAAAGCCAAAGCAGCCACCACACACATCCTGCCCCTCCTGAGGACAGCACTCCAGCCCCAGGCCAAAAGATGCTCAGCAGAGCATTGGGTGCTGGGATGTGGGACAAAACCCAGCCCGGGGTGAGGGAGGCGAGGGATTCAGGAGATGGCAGCGAGGCCAGAGCAGTGCTCTGGGGCTGGGAGGTGAAGCACACGTGCAAAACAGGTGCTAAATGGGCAGGATGACAAAGCACGGGCAGGAGGAGTGGTTTGTCCTGTCCAGTGAGCACCACAGTCCACAGGAGACACGTTTGGGTGTGGGAGGGGGTGAGGTTCACTGGTGCTGGAGCTGGCCCAGCTCATCACAGGCCCAACAGCAGCCCAAGGCATTTTGGTGTCTCTGTGCCGTGGTTTCAATGGCTTTTTCTCCCTCCAGAAATGGCCTCACAAGAATCCCCTTTGGGGAGGTCATCTCTGCCCTGCAGCCAGGCCTTTGAAGAAGGAGAACATTTAAGGACAGCCCAGGAGGCAGAAATTTCTTCCTGGCTTGTAGCCAAGTGCCTGAGTTTAGGCAGCTCATCTGTGATGGAAGAGGCAGTCAGGAGCTGGTGCTTACTCTGTGGGAATTCCACTGGCCAGAAAAGGGCTCTCTGTGCTGAGCCACCTCCGTCAATACCTCTGCTGTGTGCAGCACAGCTGGGCACAGCTGGGCACAGCTGGGCACTGCAGTCTATCACTCACCAGGGCTTCTCCCTGCAGGATGCCAGGGAGGTTGTGCCAATGCAAATGCCACACAGACCCCTGGTGACTCTTCTGAGCCTTGGCACGACCAGCCCTGTGCAAATAAGATTTTTGGCCAAGGGTCCATGTTCCCTGCTCAGGGAATTCCCTGGGATATTGGCTGCACACACACAGAGTGTGCCTGCAAATCCTGACAGCGTGGGGAGCCCTGTGGGTGGGAAATGGGCCCTCCCAGAGTCAGTGCAAGCAATGTCTTGGATGCTTCTCTTGGCAGAAGGATCCCACTGCCACAGGAATATGGATCAACAGGAAGCAACTGTTCCCCTCCACCGCTTGTCTCTGCCAGGTCCCCAGCCTAGCAGTGTCCAGAGGCTCCCCTGATGCATCCATGGAAGGGATGGCTCCGTTTTCCAACCCTGGACTCTGGAAACTCAGTGTTTCTACTCTGGGAAATAGCATTGATCTATGGAGGAGATGTGGAGAGCTGCTGAGGGGGATCTGTGGCAGATAAACCCCCTTGATGAAATCGCTCCTGCCTGGCTGTTTGCACACCACCAGCCCCAGCTGCTCCCCAGTCTCTCCTGCCCCAGGACTGGGCTGGTCCCCTCACCACGAGGGGCTGATGCTCATGGCAGGAGCCTGCAGTGGCACTTGCCCCTCTGGAGAGCTCTGGCCAGTGACAAATGTCCCCCAGGTGAGAGATCCCCACCAAGCCCTGAAGCTCAGCTGCCTCTTGGCTTGGTTCTGGTGCCACAGCAAGATCCCTGGTCTGACCTGAGGCTGCAAAGATGTGCCCCAAGGCTGTATGGATGTTTATGAAGGGATGGAAAGAGTTTCTACATTTCGTTTCTCTCCAGAGCAGTTTGTTATCCATTTTTAAACTGCCCTAAGACCTAAATGCCCCCAAGATGTCACCATGTCTGTTTTCCCATGAGCCCCTGGCTGGACAGGCACAGCTCCCTGTCCCCTCTGCCAAGCACAAGCTCAGAGAGGCCCCTGAGGTTCTGAAAGGCAGGAACCATCCTAGGAAATTCCCTCAGTGTGACCAGAGCCCAGCCCTGATGCTGCTGCCTTGCTCTTATTTTTCATTACCCACGCTCGGCCTGGGACTGATGACAGGATCTGGCCAGGGCAGGATCCCAGCGTGCCCAGCTGACCCCTCAGCATGTCCCATGAACCTCCCACAGTCCATGCTCAGCACAGTTGCCGTCTCCTCCCTTCCTGGGACCACAAACACCCATTGTCTGGCAGAGGGCACATCCTATGAAGGCCCATGGCATTCAAGGATGTTGACAAATTCAGTGTTGAGTGAAGAAATGTCAGTGCAACACTGTTGAGTTGGGATGAGCCAAATCAAGGGGTTTAGGTTGGGCAAAAGCCAGGAGAGGCTTTATGGGTCAGGTGAGCAGGAGCCCCAAGACCCTTTTGAGATATCTGTGACCCCCAGGTGGCAAAACAGAGCATGAGGCAGGGATGAGCCTCTCCAGGAGTGAGGGCAGTGGAACTTCTGGGGGAGATTGAGCAGCCTGGTGCCAGGAGGGTCCTGCTTTGACTTTTCTTAGGGTTTAGGGCACAACCTGGCACATTGCCATGAGCGGTAAAGTCTTACCCAGCAGTGGCAGCAATTCAGAAATCATGGAATACCAGAATGATTTGGGTTGGAAGGGACCTTAAACCTCATCCCATCCCAGCCCTGCCCTGGCAGGGACCCCTCCCACTGTCCCAGGTGCTCCAGCCCCAGTGTCCAGCCTGGCCTTGGGCACTGCCAGGGATCCAGGGGCAGCCCCAGCTGCTCTGGCAATTCCAGCCCAGCCCCTGCCCACCCTGCCAGGGAACAATTCCTGCCCCAGATCCCATCCAGCCCTGCCCTCTGCCACTGGCAGCCATTCCCTGGCTCCTGGCCCTCCAGCCCTTGTCCCCAGTCCCTCTCCAGCTCTCCTGGAGCCCCTTTGGGCCCTGCCAGGGGCTCTGAGCTCTCCCTGGAGCCTTCTCCTCTCCCCAGCTCTCCCAGCCTGGCTCCAGAGGGGCTCCAGCCCTCAACAGCTGCATTGCCCTGGGGGGCTGCAGGGGAGGTGGGGAGCTCTGGTTCCCCTTTGTGCAGCCCCCCCTGACCCACAGCACCCCCACACATCCCCCCACACCCCCGGGCTGGAGCTGGATGGACTCTGCCCTGAGCCAAAACATCCCAGAAACTTGTCAGTCATGTCCAGGCTGGAAAACACTACGAGAGGAAGCACAGCCAGCGACGCCCTCATTTCATTTCTGTCCATCGTGCGCTCCTCTCCCCGACAGCCGGAGACGGGGCAGAATAAAACACCTGCTTAATTTGACCTGTCGGCTCTTCAGGGAGCGGCGCTACGGCGAAGGTCACCTCATTAAGAGGAGCGAGAGCCCCGGCCCCCGCCCGGGGGAGGCGGGGTGACTCCAGCCTGCTGAAGGGTGACCTTTTCTGGCGGCGCACGGCGCGGAGGAGACGGGGCCTGGCACGCGTGCTCCCACCCAAATGGCACTTTAGTTCCA
This sequence comes from Anthoscopus minutus, assembly GCA_013399455.1. NCBI lineage: Eukaryota > Metazoa > Chordata > Aves > Passeriformes > Paridae > Anthoscopus > Anthoscopus minutus. Next base: position 66,841 of record VWYI01032611.1, on the reverse strand, counting down.
CAGACACTTACACGTCCCGAGCACTGGTTTTGAACTTTTCATCCTGACCGGCTTGGCAGCTCTTGAAGGCTATAAGTGCCTGTGGTGTCTCCTGCTCGCTGATGGGGTGAGCATGACGCTGTTCCAAAAACACTGCGTCCTCCCTGGCAGGATCACAGAATCTCCTGAGCTCAAGGGACCTCCAAGGATCATCCAGTGCAGCTCCAGGACCTGCCCAGACCCCCAGCAATCCCCCCTGGGCATCCCTGGAGCTCTGGCAGCCTCGGGGCCGTGCCCATTCCCTGGGGAATTCCCAGGCATCAGCAACATGGAAAGCAGAGGCACAGGGGTTCCGTTTGGGGTTTTTCTTCATTTTTGTTTGGTTTGTGGTTGTTTTCTTTAAAGCAGGTACAGAAGTGTCCAGTGCCAGTGTCACAAGGCCTGTGACTGTGTCCCTCTGCAGGGCCTTCCCCAGGACACAGCCAGCTGCACCAACGGGGCACTGCCCATGGCCATGGGCACAGAATCCTGGAATGTCCTGAGTGGGAAGGGACCCACAGGGACATGGATGCAGCTCCTGAAGCCCAGCAATCCCCCCTGGGCATCCCTGGAGCGCTGCCCAAAGGCTCCTGGAGCTCTGGCAGCCTCGGGGCCGTGCCCATTCCCTGGGGAGCCTGGGCAGTGCCAGCCCCTCTGGGGGAAGAACCTTTCCCTGCTCTGCAGCCTGAGCCTGCCCTGGCCCAGCTCCAGCCGCTCCCTGGGCGCTGTCCCTGCCCCAGAGATTCCCACTCATGGGAGGTCGGGGGGCATCTCTGATCCAGCAGCGTCTGAGCAGTCTGGGTCTCAGCTGCCAGCCAAAGAGGTGGCCCTGTCCCGGGGGTGGCCCTGACTCGGGGGTGGCCCTGTCCCGGGGGTGGCCCTGACTCGGGGGTGGCCCTGTCCCGGGGGTGGCCCTTGGGCAGGCAGGGTGTGCACAGTAGCCAGCCCAGCCCGCTCATGGTGCGGGGTGAATGTGGTGCCCGCCGGGTCCCTGCCAGCCCCGCTGCCCTCGCCCCGGGCGGTCCCTGCTGTGCCACGGCCCCCGGGCAGCAGGGCACTGCCCGGCCACCAGCCCATGCCTGTGGAAAGCCCCTGATGCCCGCTGTCCCTCGCTGCCTCACGGGAGTGTTTGGGGTTTTTTTTTTTACCTTTCCATGTTCTCCCTGAGCCGGGGAAGAACATGAACTTTCCTTGCCAGCAAGCGCAGCGCCGCGGTTCCTCCGGCAGCTCAGCAGAGCGGGCTGCGGCTCAGAGCTCCCCGGAGAGCTGCCCTTCCTTCCAACCCTTCCTTCCAGCCCTTCCACCCCTTCCCGGAGCTGCCGAGGAGAAGCGTGCCCGCCTCCTCCCCTGCTCTGCCCTCCGCAGACCTTTAATTCTTTCTCCTGTGATGTTAATCTTGGAGGTGGTGCACAGGTCAAGTTTAATATGCTATCCTGGGGGAGTTGCATTTAAAGCCAGCGAGAGGCAGCCCGGCGGCTCCGCGAGGGTTTCCCGGGCGCTCCGAGAGCATCGCAGCCTCCCCGGGCAGCCGCCTGCCCCCGGCAGGTGCCAGGGGAGGCAGATTTCCGCAGAGCCGGCTCCAGCCACAGCCTCAGCACAGCCCCACGGCCACCGTGCCACTGCCGAGGCCACTCTCAGAGGCCACCCCTGGCCCACTCAGCTGCTCACCCACAGCGGGTGACACCGCCCAAACCCCTGGGGGACAATGGCAAAGGCACTGGCTCCGCCCTTTGCCTCAGTATCCCCAGCTCGGGGATATGGGGAGGTACCTGTGGATGGTTTTGCTGTGAGATTATGGGGGACACAGCCCATGTGAAGCCCCGGAGGGGTGTCACGGGGTTGCTGATGGCTCCAGGCAGGCAGACCCCACCCCCGTGCGTCCCCAGACCCCTCCCCAGCCTCAGCCTGGGCACACGCTGCCGTAATGGGGAAGGACAGGCAGTAAAAGGCTGTGATGGGGATCATAAATATCCATTAAAGCAGCTTTTAATCCACCCTGCGATCAACAGAGCTGTGGGAGAGCAGAAGGCAGGAGCCCGGCAGGCTGTGTGAGGGGACAGGTGGCACTCAGGGCACGGGTGGCATCGCCCCAGCACCCCCTGAGGGCTCCTGCCCGGGGAGGGCATGAGCCGCCTGTGCAGGCCTGGGTCCAGGGACCACCCTGCCTCCCCCAGCGCTCCAGCACAGCCCTGGCACAGCTGCAGAGACCCGGCTGACTCCGATCCAGCAGGGAAATGCACTCAGTGCCCCGACCGAGGAGAAGCCACAGCCCCTCTGCCCCCAGCGCTGCTGAGGAAGAGAGGGAAGCAGGCTCCTGCATTCACTTGGTGCTGCGAAGCAGAGACATGTCCCAGCCGTTGGTTCTTGAAGGGAAAATCCTGGCAGTTCTCCATCACCACCCCTAAAAAAAAAACCCTCAAGAACACCCTGTTTGTGCATTGCTGCTCCGTGGATCCAGCTCTTGCATCCAGCCTTTCCTGCTCTCCAGGGGCAGCAGGCTCTGGGTAGCAAGGGCACCCTCTTTCCCGGCTCCTGCTGACGAGTTTCTCTCCACTTTGTGTACAATGTCTTCACCTTCCTCCCTCCCAGCACTGCCACTCACTATTTATGGCTGTACAGCACAGAGCAGGTCACATCTGTGTCCTTCCTCTGGCTCCAGCACAGCACAAAGTGCCCCTGATTGCTGCTGCCTCCACACAATGCTCTGTGCCACACCAGCTGCAAGATAGCAGCTCCAGCCTCTCGGAATCTGGGGGCTTCCCAATGCAGACTTCCCCAAAATGTACAAATTTCAAGGCAGGGGAGAAATTCACCCAGAAATATCAAAACGTTTCGCTGGGTTTTGATGCTGCTAAATCATTAAACAGTAAAACACTAGATAGACTAGAAATGTAGATTTGGAGTAATATGATAATATAAAAGCCCAAATGGAATGAAACCAAATGATAATGTCAAATTGAAATGTTCGCCTCTCATTGGAAAAAATCCTTTCGACGTTATTGAAACAAAATGTGAAAGTTGAAATCATTTGATTTGACACTTCTCCATAGAAAAATATCATCAGGATCGACATGTTCCCAGGAGATGCTCAGAGTTTAGAAGCTGCTCTTCTGGAAAAATGTTGCCAGACAGAAATAAGACAGAGCAAAGCAGCCGTGCTCTCCCTGTGCCCTTCTCAGAGCCAGAGGCTTGGCAAGGAGGGATGGATGGGGAGGCTGGAAAGGGACAGGGCAGGTTCTGCCCTTGACCCCACTCCTCACACACCTGTCCCCAGGACAGGGACCTGCTGGTGGCCTGTGTCCCAGCCCTGCAGGGCCAAACTGGGTGGGGATTTGTCTTTCACCCAGCTGCTCCCGTTGCTGCTCAGCCAGCGCTGTCACAGCAGTGCCATGGCTCACACCAGAGGTGCCCAGCAGCACCAGAGCTCCAGGAGTGCACAGCACTTCCCCTTCACAGCATTTTTGTATTTTTTTCATGCCTCCTCCTGGACAGGACATGCTCTGAGGTGCCAGCCAGGGTGGTTTGCACCCCTCTGGCACTTTCTGGTCACCCAGGGGGTGCAGGAGGTAGGGAGGGTGTACAAAGGGACAGCAGCAAGTGAGATGTCTGCTCTGATCATGCCTCGATAACCTGGCACCTGCCTCCAGATAATCCTGCCTTTGGGGGGTGCAGAGCCCCCAGCCAGGATCAGGGAATCATTAAGGAAAAGGCCTCCAAGATCATCAATTCCAGCCTGCAGCTGAACACCCCCGTGCCCACTGAACCATACCATGAAGTGCCACAGCCACTCACTCTCCGAACGCTCCAGGGCCAGAGACTCCACCAGTGCCCTGGGACTGCCAGTGCTTGACCACTCGTCCAGTGAAGAAATTTTCCTTATACCCAATCTTCCTGGGATAGCTTGAGGCCATGTCCTGATGTTCTGCCATTCTTACCTGGGAGCAGAGCCCGGCTCCCACCTGACTCCTCCTACCAGGGAGCTGCGGAGAACAAGAAGGTTCCCCTGGAAAATCCCTGCCCCAAACCTCCTGCCCCTGCCATGGCCTCTAGCTTGGACAGGAGCGGGTATCAGCATCCCCCTGAGCTTGGTGAGCAGGATGCAGTGGGGCCAAATCTCCCTCCTGGCTCTCTCCCTCCTCCCCAGGCTGCAGAGCTCGCCGGGGCTGGTGCTAATGAAGATTTCCTGCAGTGCTTGCTTAGCAGAAAATGATTGGTTACACCCGAGCTCGTAATTAAAAAAAAGAGAGCAAGTGCACTAATGGGTATTTATTTGACTGTTACCTTGTCATGTATTTATCGATGCAGATAAATTCAAAATCATTAAATGCTTTACAGGGCCTGACAATTTACAGCCCCTGTCAGTGCCCTGCCTCTGCGGCAGTGGAGCAGCTCAGCCACGGGCACACACAGCCTGGGCCCCCCAGCCCAGCTGGGCCACTTGGAAGCAGCAGCCCAGCAGCCGTGACTGAGTGTGGTGAATAAAAACGGTGCTGAGGTGGTGCTGTGTCATGGTCTCTGCTCCACAGGGATGTGTGAGGACAGCCACAGGTCTCTGCTCACAGCTGGAGGTGCAGCCAGGGTGTGATGGGCACCTTTGGTGCTGCATGGGGGGTGAATGAGGAATCCCCAGCTCCCACAGCCCCCAGCCCTGCCTCAGACATCCCTGACAGCTCCAGGCAGATGGGACTGGAGTTGCCTTGGGGACATCATGGGGCTGGAATAATTTGTCATCTCCATGTGCGAGTGGAAAACTCCAGGCAGGCAGCCACGAGCTGCTGGCACTGCTCACAGGCCAAATGTGAGCCAGCGGGTCCTGAGCAGAGGGGAAGTCACCCTATGCCTCCTTTGGGGTGGGAATCCCTTTCCATGCCTCTCCATCGCAGAGCTGTTGAGGACAGTGGTGAGGAAGGAAGGATGAGCATTCTTTCCTGCTCTGTGCCAAGCAGCAGGGCAGCCCAGAGAAGCCACAAATCTCCAGAGAGCATCTTTGTCTCTTGAGACTTATCAGGTGTGCAGGGAGAGACAGGGGCATCTCTTGACTCAGTGTTTGCATAGCAACAAGGCCCTGATTATGCAGCCCCTAATTACCTTATTATTCCCATTAGTGGAGGCAGGGAGCCCCCTCCTCTTAGCACACCCACAGGCAGCCTGGGCTGGGGCTGAGTGGGAGCATCCTCGTGCTCTGGGCAGTGTCACCAGCATGTCACAGACTCCTGAAGCAGCACCTGAGCTGCCACAGCCTCCTGCCCTTCACACCAGCCCTGTCCTGAGCAGCCACGGCAGGGACACACGTGGGCATCCCGGGCTGGCTGTGCCCAGTGTGTGCACACCTCTGCATGGAGCTCATTTCCCTCAGGATTTTCTGGGGATTTTGCCTAGAGAAGCAAAACTGAAATGTGGAGTGGGTTTTTCCCCCCAGGATCCCCTCAGCATGGAGCAGAGGAAACAGCAGCCACCCTGACCCAGGGCAGAGATCCAGCCCTGGTGGCTCCAGCCCTCCTGATGCCATGCCCTGACCCAAAGCTGCTCCTGGGACCGGGTCTGAGCAGCACCACCTCCAGTGCAGACACCCCCCCTGCCTCTCCTGAACCCAAATCCGGTGTGGCAGGCCCCGGTGCAGCAGGGACCTCTGAAGGGTGACATCCTTGTCCCGGTGCCTGGAGTGTCTCCTGGCACAAGGTGAGCACAGCTGGTGCTGCTGCAGGCTGGCCCCAGGCACAGCTGGGAGAAGCCTGAGCACCCCGAGCTCTGCAGAGCTCTGAGCTCTGCTGCCCTTGCTGTCTGCAGGCAGCCTGGGAGGCAGGAGCTGGGCACCCCCTGCTCCCCCTGCCAGCAGCAGAGCAGGATGATGCCTTGGAGTGGCTGCCTAGTGATGCCTTGGGCCTTTGGGTTTTCTGTTCTGCATTGCTGTGTGGGTTTTTATTCAGGGTTGCTAAGATCCTTTCACAGGGTGATGAGGACACAACAATCCTACTCCGGTTGGGGACTCAAAGACATTTTTTCCAAACTTCAAGCTCAAAATATAAACAGTGTGGAAGGAGGGCAAGTGGGACTCCTGTGTGCACATGGACCCAGACATAAAAATGTGAGATCTGGGCCTGGGCCCTCCTGTGCCTCCACCTTGGAGCCATCCAGGCAGAGCCTGAGTGTGACCCTGGTGCTGCCCGGGTGTGGCCTTTGAAGGCCTCAATAAATGTCCTTTATTTCTCTGAACTGCCTCTGGCCTCTGCTCCAGCTCCTCAAGACATCGCTAGAACAGCCTGGGAGTGCCTGCCTGGAACAGAGGCCAGACAAGATTTAGAGACTGAGTTGGGGATTTATTAAAGGCCTTCAACAGCCACACCTTGGGCAGCCAAAGCCTCCCAGAGGCTGCACCCGAGCTGGGCAATGGTCAGGAGATTTTCAGACAATTATAAGTTTGGTTTATTTGCATATCAGGGGTTAATTCTCCAATTCCAGCTTCAGGTAATGAAATCATTTACCCCCAGTTTGCTCCCCCCAACTCACTTTTGTTTATCTTTTTGGGGCCTGGGGCTGTGGAGTGTCCTTGACTTTAGGCCCAGGGGGATTGTTTTGCCTGCCCAACACGTGAGGACAGCAGCCAACACTCTCTATTTCAGAGCTATGCCCTAAAGTAGTCCAGGATCTGAAAAACACAAAGACTAAAATCCTGAGGCATCAAGGAGGCTCGGTGCAAGGTGTTAACCACAGGCTGAGACCATCCCAGCCGGCTGGGAGGAGGCTCTGCAGGCAGCAGGGATGGATGTGACACTGCAGGGGATGGGGACAGGCTCCCCAGAGCTGCTGGCATTGTGCTGGGAGCAGGCAGCACGGCAGCAGGGCCCCCACATTGTCCGGGAGAGAAAAGGCAAGAACTGGGGCTCTGTGTGTAAGTAGGTCACACACGAGGCTGGAGACAGAGCCACAGGCACAGGCTGTAAATGCAAGAGTGGGAAAAGGGGGGTTGGGATGGCTGGGAATGGGCAGGAAGAGGAGCAGGGGAGCTCGCTCACAGACAGACAGACAGACAGGCAGACAGACAGACAGGCCTGCAGGACCATGTCTCTGCAAGCTCCAGAGGTCTCTGCAGCGTCCTCAATTCCTGCTCCATCGCCGCCCTTGCAGTGTTAAAACCAGGAGCAGGCTCCCGGTGCTGAGCGATTTCAGCGTTTATTGCACAAAGAAAAGCCCCAAAGCCGGGGGCCCAGGGCAGGCAGGGCCGTTCCCGAGGACGCTGCAGCAGCGGCGCTCGGCTCCTCTCAGCAGCGATGCCTCGGCCCCGCTGCTCCAGGGGCAGCGGCTTCCTCGGCTCAGGTGCCCCCTTTGCATCCTGATTTTTGTGCTTCTGGGTTGGTTTCTGTTTGGATCCTTGCATCTGCATGGAGGTTGAAGGCGCTGGATTGGCCCTTGGAGCTTTTGTTTAGGCTGGCTGTGGTGATTTCCTGATGTGCAGTTCAGTATTTCCTATAACTGCCCTTTTACCCCTTTTACAATCTAATAACAGCGCAAATACAACACCAAATACCAAATACAAATAGCAAACCAATAACAAACTAACAGTACATGCTTAACAATTATTTTACAACTGTTTCTAGCCTATTTTTAACAGAAGTGTGGGAGATCAGATCCTTTCCTGACCCCCTTGGCCAGCAGAGCCCAGTGTGGGAGCTGCTGCCTGCTGGGATCTGTGCAGGGAGCGTGGCCACAGCCCGGCAGCCTCTGGCTGTTCACAGCAGGCTGTGTCCTCACGGCAGCCACAGGCCATAAAACCACACAGTCACGCCAGGGCTGGGGCACAGCAGCTGCTCAGGAGCCACCATGGCTCCAGGGACACGGGTGGCCCTCTGCCCCACAGCCCCATGTCAGGCTGGAGATGCCAGAGTGACCCCAAGATGCCCCATCGTGCTGGGGCTTCCTTCCCACCACATCCCAGAGGGGTGGGTGGCCATGAGGTGGGGAATGATCCAACCTGGGGCATCATAACAGTGTGGGACACACCACCTGCAAACCCCAGCAGCAGCAGGGTCACAGCAGAGCTCCCCTAATGTTCCTCAAAAGCAGGGTCACAGCAGAGCTTAAAGCCCTAAAAAGCAGGATCAGAGCAGAGCTTGAAGCCCCAAAAAGCAGGGTCAGAGCAGAGCTTGAAGCCCCAAAAAGCAGGGTCAGAGCAGAGCTTAAAGCCCCAAAAAGCAGGGTCGGAGCAGAGCTTAAAACCCCAAAAAGCAGGGTCAGAGCAGAGCTTAAAACCCCAAAAAGCAGGGTCAGAGCAGAGCTTAAAACCCCAAAAAGCAGGGTCAGAGCAGAGCTTAAAACCGCAAAAAGCAGTGTCAGAGCAGAGCTTAAAGCCCCCAAAAAGCAGGGTCAAAGCAGAGCTTAAAGCCCCCAAAAGCACGGTCACAGCAACGCTCCCCAAAGACTCCTGACAGCAGGGTCAGAGCAGTGCTCCCCTAATTCCCCCCAACAGCAGGGTCAGAGCAGTGTTCCTGTAATTCCCCCCAGGAACAGGGTCACAGAAGTTCTCCCCTAATCTCTCCCAACAGCAGGGACCTCCCTAATTCTCCCCAAAAACAGGGTCAGTGCTCCCCTAATTCCCCCACACAGCAGGGTCAGTGCTCCCCTAATTCCCCCACACAGCAGGGTCACAGCCGAGCTCCCCTGCTTCCCCCTTCCCCTGCAGCACCTGATGCTCCAGCACATGGTCCATCCCTGCATCCTGCAGCCTGTGGGGTTGGGAAACGCTGAGCACAGGCAGAAAATGCCTTCCCAGCCCCCGCAGTGATCAGCTGGTGCCCCCAGGCAGGAGGTGCAATTAACCTTCTCTTGACAAGAATAACTACCAATGTTATTGTCGATCATAAAGTTACCCAGCCCTCCGCGAGCCCCAGCCGCAGGATGCGGAATGGGAGCAGAGCGTGCAGAAGGGAAAGCAGAGGATTTGCAGCAGCCCAGCGTGTTCCTGCTGCACGTGGAGTGGAGCAGGGAGAAATCTCCACAGCCTCCCACTCTCCCAGCCCTGCCTGCCTGAACGGCTCCAAAGTGGGCTGCGAGTCCCCAGGCCTTGGGATGGGCTGGGCCAGGAGGGTGAGTGAGCTGAGACACATTAAAAGGCAGCAGGAATTAGGGAATGGACAAAAGGAGCCTTAAAAAAAGCTTAAAATTTGAATATGGGATGATGTAAAGGCGCCAAGTAAAGACATGAAAAAAAAAAAATCCCCGCTCTAATCCGCTGCTCCAGCCCAGCAAGGAAAGGTGAGCTTTGGGTTCCAGGAGCGGCGTCACTGCAGGCTGTGCATCAGGCAGTGACATTTCCTAATTCCAACCTCATCACACATGGGTGTGAACCAGGGGCGGGGCACTTTGGGATAAATCACTTTGGCCACACAAACCGTGGGGTGCTCTGCCTGCAAATGGGGCAACCCCAGACCCCGGGGCCTGGCCCCTGCCCCGGGCAGGAGACAAGATCCAGAGGGATGTGACAGGGACAGGGTGTTGTCCTTTGGCATCCAGAGTGAAAGGCTGCAAGCAGCTTAATCACTGTGTAATTATGCCAAAGCACTGGTAGCTCACTGAGGGACTTCTGCAGGATCTGTGGAAAAGCTTTGCTTTTTTTGTACTGGGAACCAAGAGTCTGGAAATTCTCAGGGTAAAAAATATTTCTGGGCTTGGTTAGGAAAATCAGGTTTTGGCTGCTGGGAAGCCAGGCATGTTCACCATCTTCTGTCCTGACAGCTTTTGTTTGGGGTTTTTCATTTGTGAAAGGAAAGGGTTTGGCAGGGAGGGAAGAATCTGATGGCAATGAAGGGAAGAGGAGGAAAAGATTTCTTCACAAAATTTCAGTGGAAAATCACCAGAGATTTTATTATTATTGTTATTATTTTCTTTTTTCTTTTCTTTTTTTTTTTTTAAATTTTAAATTGCCTGCTTTGAGCCTCCCTGCTGGAGAAGCTGCCAAGGCCTCCCACCCAAGCCGGGTGTGCTGGGGGCTGGTCCGTGGGGCCGAGGGGATGCTCCCATCCCTTCCTCCCCTCGGAGCCGGGGCTGCCGGCAGCGGCTGCCGGCGCTAACCCAGATTCCAGGGGCGTCTTGCTGCTAAATTGGCAGCATGTAAGAGACGTGTCACCTGGGTGACAGGGTGTCTGTGCCTGCCGGAGTGTTTGAATACACGGCGCTGTGTGCTAAATACTCCCATCATTACGGCTGAGCCGGAGACACCGAGTGTCAAAAGTTCCCTGGGTGCTCGGGGGAGGATGGAGGCTGCGTTCGGAGTGCTCAGGGCAGGGAAGAGCCTTGCCTGGTCACAGTGGCCAAAGCCCTGCTGTCCCTATCCCCAAACCCTGCTGACCCAATCCCCAAACCCTCCTGTCCCCATCCCCAAACCCTCCTGTNCCCAAACCCTGCTGTCCCTATCCCCAAACCCTGCTGTCCCTATCCCCAAACCCTGCTGTCCCCTTCCCAAACCCTGCTGGCATTTGGAAGCTGACCACATCAGGCTGGAGTTTCAGCATCTCCCCGGGAGCACTCCTTGCTCTCCTGAGCATCTCCAAACTCCTGGAGGCTGGTGGCAGCTATCTTCTGCTGAGGACCAAAGCAGGGAGCAATTAATCGTCCCTTTTGTTTAGAAACAGCTGAGAAACCGCAGCCCGAGGCTGGAGTCAGAGCCGAGCCCTGCGGTCGCAGGGGGTCCCCGGGGGGACGCAGATGCCGGGCGGGAGGAGCCGGGTGTCTCGGCCGCAGATGGGGAGGGAGCGGGGAAGCCGAGGAGACAAGCGGAGACAGCCACAAGGGTAACCTGAGCCCGGGGACGGCTTTAGGCGGCCAGGGAGAGGCTGGGCTGGGGATGGAGAAGCCGCTCCCCCGTCCTGAGCCCCTTGCAGCGCTCTGTGAGAGGCGCTGGGACAAAGGTCTGTCCCCTCTGCAGTGTGACAAGCCAGCGCAGGGCTGTGTCAGCCAGCCCGAGGCTCAGGGGTGGCGGCACCGCAGGGATTTGCAGTCTGGTGGGATCGTGCACGCACAGCACCCTCTGTGCACACCTGCTGGGTGTCACCTGCTGGGTGGTGACACCCTGCCCCATCCTGCTGCTTCTTCGGAGAAACAGCACCCACCACTCCCAGCCCTTGCTTGCTCTCTGAGGCTCATCCAAGCTGCTCTCAGGGCCCCTTCCCCATCCTCCCTGCCCAAGGGTGGTTGTTGATCACTCTTGTGACACAAATGTCCTCCCCCTCTGCAGCACGCAGCCCTTGTCCGTGCCCCAGCTCCCCAGAGAACATTTCAGGCAGCAAGTTGCCAAATGAGGGACCCACACTGCAGGACAGCACATCTGCAGGGGGACAGGGGGACAGGCTGTGCTGTCCCAAGTGAGCAGGACCATCACAGCAGGTCCTCTGCTCCCAGCAGGGACAGTCCCAGTCTCACCAGAGAGGGACAACAGACCTGTCCTTGTATGCACAGGTGGTTCCAACCATGCTGAGCTGGCACTGGTGAGGCCTCTCCAGTCCTGGGGTCAGTTCTGGGCTCGTCAGGACAAGAAGGACCTGGAGGGACTGGAGCGTGTCCAGGGCAGAGAACAGACCTGGGAAGGGGCTGGAGCCCCAGGAGGGACTGAGGGAGCTGGGAAGGGGCAGGAGAATTCCTGAGGGAGCTGGGAAGGGGCTGGAAAATTCCTGAGGGAGCTGGGAAGGGGCTGGAGAATTGCTGAGGGAGCTGGGAAGGGGCTGGAGAATTCCCGAGGGAGCTGGGAAGGGGCTGGAGAATTGCTGAGGGAGCTGGGAAGGGGCTGGAGAATTGCTGAGGGAGCTGGGAAGGGGCTCAGGCTGCAGCAAAGGAGGCTCAGGGGCCCTTGTGGCTCTGCACAGCTCCTGGCAGGAGGGGACAGCCGGGGGGATTTGGGATCTGCTCCCAGGGAACAGGGACAGGAGCAGAGGATTCCCTCTTGGCTTCAACTTGTATCAGACAAGGTCCAGGTTGGATATTATGGAAATTTCTTCACCAGAAGAGTGGTCAAGCCCTGGCACAGCTGCCCGGGGTAATGGTGAAGTCACCACCCCTGGAGGTGTTCAAAACACGAGGGGACATGGCACTGGTGATATGGTTTAGTGGCTGTACTGGGATTCAGTTGAAGGTTGGACTTGGTGACCTTGGAGGTCTTTCCCAGCCCTAATGACTCTGTGATTCTTCTGCACCTGGCAAACATCAGCCAAGTCCTGGATCTGCTTCCTCTGCAGCTGAACTCTGGTGTCTGCCAGCCCTGCTCCAGCCTGCAGCTGGAGGGGAGAGACAGGCCCAGCCCGAGGCTCAGGGATGAGTATTCTGCTCATTGCTCACAAATACTAATGGCCCAGAGTTATTAATATTGCCACTGTAGTCATATCTGGGTAATTACTGCCATTAACCACCAGCAGAACTATTGAGTTCCCCTAATCAGTGCATTATAATAATTGGGACCAAGTGTTTTATAGATCCAGACGTTAATTCTTTCCTAGCACCTCTCCCTCCCCTGGAGCTGCTCCTCCCTGCTCAGTTCCAGCATCTCCCAGCCCAAGGCTGTTCCCTGTGTCCAGCTGCTGGGACCCTCAGCCCAGCATGACCCATGCCTTGGGATGTCCCATGCTCCATCCAGAGGGAGATCATGGCTGTAGGAATTTCGGGTGTCCAGGTGCTCCCTGCTCAGGCTGTGGAGGTGGAGGTGGGACCCCAGCAGGACTTGCAGGACAGGAGCTGGGTCTGTGCCCTGCACATGAGGCCCTGCAGCACCTCCCAGGTGCCTGGAGGCAGCAGGAAGGACAGAACTCTTTGGCTGTTCCTTCAGCTGGGACAGAAATCTGCTGTGAGGAGAATTAATTGCACAGTCTGCTATTTACACCCAGCTCCTCTTGCTCTGGAAAGCTCTTTCCTGCTGCAGCCATCTGGGCCTTGGAGCTGCCTTGGCCAGGAGCTGGCGGCTGTTTGGGGGTGACTCAATGATTGATTGAGAGGAGCATCTTCTCCTGCAGCTCATGGAGCAGAGCTGGGAGCTGCCCCCACACCCCCCTGCTCTCCAGGGACCCCTCTCCTCACCAGCCCTGCCTGCCCTGAGCACAGCAGGCCCTGGGTGTGCCCAGGTGGTGCCCAGGGCAGGCAGAGCCAGGCTGGCTCCAAAACCAGCGTGTGCCACAGCCCTTGGGCCACGCGCTGGGGACAAAGTGGGTCCCACACGGAGCCCTGGCAGGGAGGGCTGAAGTTGGGGGCCAGGTCTGCAGCCCCCCAGGACAACTCAGCCCCTGTCTACAGCAGATCTGTGATGGCTTTGTGACAGGGGAAGCACAACCATGTGTCTTTTAGAGCTGGCCTGAAAGCAAAAATCCCTGGAAATTCTAACAAATTTTTAAAAAAAGGGAGGGGAGGAATTTTTAGGGTGGTGGTTACACCAAAGGTTTGGCTGTGCCCAAGCCAATGCATTTCTTTCCAACCACAGCCATTTCACAGAAATCTTTTTGGATGCTTATAGCAAAATAAAATTAAGGGAAACTTTGAAACAAAGTCATTTGGAAGAGAAAAAAAAATCAAAACATTTCAATCTGAATAGGCTGAAATGAAATGTTTTGATCTTTTGGGGTTTTTTTTTCCCTCCAAACAAACCATTCAGCAGAATCGACATATTCATCCAGAACCTTTTGGTGTTGTCAAATCTGAATTTTTGTTTTTATATATTTTTTTTTAATCAAGCCCTCCCAGCTCTAGCCAGTCTGGCTGGTTAGAGTTCCTTGCAGGCAGAGATGTGTCCTCAGCGGGAGCTCTGTGGTGGCTTTGGAGGGACCCTCCTGGGTGGCTGTGAGTCCTGAGGGGAGAAATTCCTCCCTGTGGAGCAGACAGCAGCCTCGGAGCCACGCTGGAGCACAGCCCTCCCCCTCCTGCCAGCCCACAGTGGGACCCGATGGCCAAGGGAGGGCACGGCCCCGTCACCCTGGGAGGGATGAGCCAGGTGAGAGCTGCTCCCCTGAGCCCCGGCAGGTGAGAGAGCAGAGCCATGCAATCAATAGTGCTAATTGCAAAGGCAATGTCTAGCAGAAATAAGATGGTTATTCTGCATCACTGGGCACTCTTACAATCAAATTGTCCACAGACAATTAGCTGAGCAGGAGAAATAGGAATTAGATTTCTAATTGTTCTGCTGGTGAAAGGCATTTCAGAGCACTCGGAGGACTGGAGGAGGGAGAGGTTTGCGTCTCTGCCGGGCTGCAGGAGCTGCCATCCCTGCTGTCATTCCCAGAGGGATAACCGAGCCAGGGAACGCGGGCTGCAGCTGGGAGCTACAGGCGGCTTCTTGAGAGGCTTTGGCCAATGCTTCTCTTCCACGGCTGGGTTATTTATTCCTTTCATTCAGCCGCCTGCACCGCTGAGCAGGCAGCGCTCCGTGCTGCACTCCGGGCACCCCTGGGCATCCCCCGGCTCATCCCGCGCTCAGGACATCTCCCACCCACCGCCCACCCACCTCAGGGACCACCTGCATCCCCACCGTGTTCCAAGAGCACCGCGTGACGAGGCAGTGGGGCAGGAGCCAACCTGGCGTCCCCAGATGCCCGTGCCGTGCGTCCCCGGCAGCCCACGTCCCGCTGGATGGCACACGGAGAAAAGCGGGGGAGGGAGCACTGGGATTCTTCTGATTGTTATTAACGCTGCTGTTGACTCATGCTGGTGGGTGTCTGCGGCTCGGGGGAGCCTCCCGGTGCCGCAGCTCCCGGGGCTGTGTCGTGAGGACAATGGGAAGTCCTCCCGCCTCTGCTCCCCGGCTGATGGGGAGCACCCAGAGCGTCCCGGCTGCCTCCGGGGTCTGGCTGGTGTTGGACCTCAGACATCCTTACACACACCCACTGTGGGGCTGCCCTTCAGCTTCCCACTCGCGGGGTGGGGACGGTGTGGCTGCGGTGTCCCAGGAGGGGCAGGACACTCCCTGGGGTGTCACATCTGCGTCAGTGCTGAGGGCAGCAACCTGTCCTTGGGCAGCAGAGACTGTCCTTGGGCTGGGGAAAATGCCGCCAGTGATCTGAGAGCGAGATCTGAGGGCATTTTCCCCTCGTTCCATCTCCCAGTGTACACCCCTGACCCCGCTGCTGACCACCACAGAGAGGACAGACCCCAGCAGTGCCAAGGGATTTGTGGAGGGCTTTTCCCTCTCTGCTCTCCTATGTCCCCAATGCCTGTGAGAGGGTGACGGGCTCAGAGCACCCCAACCCTGCCAGAGGAGCAGGGCTGGCAGTGACCTCAGTGGGACATCCCACAGGGACCCTCCCTGCTGACCCCACTGATGCTTTGGGATGCAGCACCCTCGTGGGCGCTCTCCCACAGGCTGCAGAGCCACCAGCATTCCCTTCCTTCTGGCAAAGGCAGGAGCAATGGAGGGGTTTTGTGTACCCAGAGCAGTCACCTGCAGAGGCCACCCCAGTCCCCCCCCGCCTCACCACTGCACAGCCACTGTCCCAGCTGGAGATCCACAGCAGCAAACCTCAGGCAGCCAGGATTAGTGCTCTGAGCACAGCCTGGAGCTGCACGCTTCCATCTGAGCCACCAACCCATGGGAAAAATGGGATTAAAGTCACCTCAGAGAGCGTGGGGTGCTGCTCAGCACGTTCACAGCATCCACTGCTGTGGGCACTGTGGTGTCTCCTACTGGAGGCAGGATGTGCTGTGTCCTGCAGGAGCAGCCATGGACACGCTGGAGTCCCACCATGGATGGAGGGGCCATGGGCAGCAGGGCCAGGGCTCCCTGCCTGTCCCAGCAGAGATGGGGACAAGCTCACAGTCCCAAAAGGATCAGCCCCAGGTGATGCTGCTGCTGTGGGAGTACAGCCAAATACAGCCCCACACGTTTATTCTCATACACACACAAATATATATATATATATATATATACACACACACATATACACACATATATCCCCTTTGCCTTTGAGTCACCAGTGTTGAAACCTTCCCTGCCAAGAGTCTTCTGAGAAATATCCTCCTCCCCCTCCCCGTTTCTCCTTCTCTCTTTCTCTCTGTAGCATTCGGGCTAATTTTATCTTCTGTCTTTCATCTGCCTGTGTATCTACCACTCCTGACAAAAAGATTTTTACAGATTTTGCTAGTGCTCACCAGCTCTAAAAGCTTTCATCTCCCGACGACGACGAGTGCGTGTCATCTGCTCGTTCCAAATTACAGCAGAGGCCTTCACACTCAATCGCAGCATTTTCTGCCTAATTTCCCAGGCAGCAAGATTAAGTGTGGGCTCCAGGCTTGCCTGGCATGCTCCTCAGAGCCCCCCTGCCCCCTGGCTCCCACAGCTGGCCCCAGGGAAGCCCAGCGCTCAGCTCGCCCTGCCTGCAGCCATGCACATCCCAGCAGCCCTGGTGGCCCCAGCAGTTCTGGCCCCAGCAGCCCTGTGTCCCCAGCCCCGGTGTCCCCAGCCCTGGTGTCCCCAGCAGCCCTGGTGGCCCCAGCAGTGGTGACCCCAGCAGTGGTGACCCCAGCAGTGGTGACCCCAGGAGCCCTGGTGTCCCCAGCAGTGGTGACCCCAGCAGTGGTGACCCCAGCAGTGCTGGCTCCAGCAGGCCAGCCCCAAGCCCAGGGATGTGATGGCTGAGCAGGAGGCACAGAACCCAGGACAGGAGCTGGGTCTGTGCCCTGCACATGAGGCCCTGCAGCACCTCCCAGGTGCCTGGAGGCAGCAGGAAGGACAGAACTCTTTGGCTGTTCCTTCAGCTGGGACAGAAATCTGCTGTGAGGAGAATTAATTGCACAGTCTGCTATTTACACCCAGCTCCTCTTGCTCTGGAAAGTTCTTAAGGCCAAGCCAGGCTGTAAGAGCAGCCCTGAGGCTCTGGGAGCACCAAACCCAGCGTGGCAGGGCTGCCCAGGAGGCACCCACAGCATTTCTGTGTGCTGCCCAGGGAGAGGAGCAGCAGGTGAGGGTTTAGCTCCCTGCCACCAGCACCAGCGTGGTCCCCAGGCTGCTGATGCTCTCTCTGGGTGCTTTGCTGCCACATCTCAGCTCCGGCTGCTGCCAGGGAGAGCTGTGGTGTCTGCACCAGGAACAAGCAGCACACACTGCCCAGCTGAGCTGGCCTTGGGACAGCCCCCGGGCACCCCTGAGCACCACAGCAGAGGCAAAATGTGTCCCTTGAAAACAGTGCTGCGATTAAACAAGGCAAAAAAGCCAGCACAGAGGTCATGGAATAGAAACCCAGAATGGCCTGGGTTGTAAGAGGCCTCAAAGATCATCTTGTTCCACATCCTGCCATGGCAGGGACACCTCCCACTGTCCCAGGCTGCTCCAAGCCCCATCCAGCCTGGCCTTGGGCACTTCCAGGGATCCAGAGGCAGCCACAGCTGCTCTGGGCACCTGTGCCAGGGCCTCATCACCCTCTGGGTAAATAATTTCTTCCCAATATCCAGTCCAAGCCTTCTCTTTTTCAGTCTGTCACCATTCCCCCTTGCCCTGTCACTCCAGGCCCCTGTAAATTGTCTTTCTTCATCGTTCCTGTCGGCCCCTTCAGGCACTGCAAGGCCACAATTAGGTCATGACAGTCTTCTCCTCTCCAGGCTGAACAATCCCAACTCTCCCAGCCTTTCCTCACAGCAGAGCTGCTCCATTGCTGCAATCATCTCCATGAGCCCCTCTCCAGCAGCCCCAGCTCCTTCCTGTGCAGGGCCCCAGTTCTGGGAGCAGCTCTGCAGGTGCGGTCTCACCTGGGAGGGGCAGAGGGGCTGAATCCCCCCCTCCCCAGCTGCCCAGCCCAGCACAGGGGGTTCTGGGTCCCAGCACACACAGAAGGGCACACATAGGGTGCTCTCACCCCCCAGCACCCCCAGGGATGCTCCATCTGCTCATCCTCAGCCTGGACTGATCCCAGGGTGACCATCAGATGACATGGCCAGGGATCTCCAGCCTCAGGGACAGTGCAGCCTCCTGACCCCACCTGACCCCACTGACCCCACTGACCCCACATACCACCCCCTGTGACTCCCCACCCAGCACCCTGCCCCAGGGAGGAGTTGCTCTGATCCCATCCCTTTAGGAATTCAGGTGCCATCCGCTCCCAGCGCACACACGAGGCTGCAGGGCTGCTGAGGGCACACACCTGGTGCAGACTGAGCACTCCCAGGTAAGGAACCCCCTCCCACCATGCCAGGGGTGCTGTGGGGAGCCAGCAGCTCCTCCCTCAGCTCCCTGACAGGCAGAGCACGAGCTGAGATGCAATGAGGAGCAGACGGCATGATTAGCTCTGCTCAAAAAGGTCAAAACACTTATCAGACATGAACGGCAAAGCTAAAAATACACTCAGCACCTCCCTGGCAATTCTCTCCTGGGAAGTGACAGCTATGGCTTGGTGGGAAAGGGGGTCTGGGATGTGAGCAGGGCTGCTGCACTCCTGGATCAGCAAAGGGGGTCTTTCCATTTCTATCACCCTCTGTGTGAGCAGGGAAGAGCTGTGACACCACCAGAGGTGTCAGAGATGCTCTGAGGGTGACTGGGATGAGTGGGATAGGGCAGAAGAGGGCTGATGCTGCAGCCTGGAAAGCCAGGCTGAAAGTCTGAGTGTTCAGGAGGTGAGGGGGAAAACTGCTCCAGAGCTGAAATGTAAGGGAGCAGCAGGAGAGAGGGAAGAGCAAGGAGGTAACAGGATGCTCTGGATGATGCAGATGGGAGCTGGAGACACAAGGCATGGTCCCTTGGCAAAGAGCCGGTGTGATTGTCCCTCTGGCCCCACTGTTCTGGCTCCAGGGACCCTCACTGCAGCCAGTCCAGGTGTGCAGGCAGAGGACACTGTCCCTCAGCTCTCCTGGGCACGCTCAGATACAGCCCATGACTGTGACTGTGACAGGAACCTCACAGCCCAAACTCCCCAGACACCCCAGTCCCAGAATCCCAGAATCCCAGAATCCCAGAATCCCAGAATCCCAGAATCCCAGAATCATTAAGGTTGGAAAAGACCTCCAAGGTCCTCAAGTCCAACTTTCAATCAAATGCCCCCATGCCCACTAAACCATATCACAAAGTGCCACATCTCCTTGTTTTTGAACACCTCCAGAGTATCCCGTCACCTCCTGGGGACGAAGCTCCTGGAAAAGTGACTTTCACCACTAGGACTTCTTCATCTCTCTTGGCACAAGCAGCAGCTGCCCACACCCCTTGGATGTGTGTCCTGGTGCAGCAAATCCATTACAAATGTCACACCTGACACCTGCCCTGCCTCTGCCATGCTCCAAGCCATGCTGGAAAGGAATTTCTCAGTGATGCTGCAGTGCTTTTGCTTGAGACAGGAGCATGTTTGTTCCCATCTCCCTGTGCTCCTGCTGTGCCTCTGAGCACAGCTCTTTCCAGCTCAGCTCCTCCCTCAGCCCAGCACTACAGCTGGGAAGAGCTCCAGAAACAAATGGCTCCTCTGTGACCCTGGGACACCTCGGCCTCCCAGTGACAGCAAAGGATGTGCAACCTCCTGGCCTCACAGGCAAAACTCAGTTGTGCCTCTGGCATTTCATATTTAAGGGTTTTTTCATGAGGCCAGGTTAGGGCTGGGAGCACCCTGGGATGGTGGAAGGTGTCAGATCCCTTCCAACCCAAACCCTCCCGGGACTGCTGGCAGAGGCCGAGCAGAGGTGGTGAGGGCTGAGCCCAAGGGCTGGCACGCTGCTCCCCAGGGGCTGCGGTGACGGGAGCCCAGCCCAGGACCCGAGGCCATCCCTCCACAGCAATTCCTGTGGTGGAGATGTTTAGGGTTGGACCAAGGCATGGGGAACCGGTACTTTGCAGCCAGCATTTTCCCAGCCCTGCGTGTGGGAACACACAGTGTGGGAAAGCTGCAGGACACGGTGTGACACCAGGGACAGGGAGCCAGCTGGGATGTGAGCAGCTTCCCTGCGTGAGCCGCGGCCGCACCAGCGCACTCCGCCGTGCCACTGAGGGGGAACGACGGCGCCAATTTGCAGCAGGGCCCCTGAACGCTGTCACTGCCAATCGCTGTCACCACAGCGCCTGCGAGGCCTCACCTGGGCGATGGTTGAGAGCACCTGGACTGGAGCCTCATTAGGAGCTGTTGCCGTCATTATCGCGGCATTCAGCCGCTCCTGCGCCCGTGCTGGCCGCCCCTGCAGGGATCAGACAGACTGAGAGCCCTGGGGTCCTGAGCCACAGCAGGGTGGTGATTTCCTGGGGTGAGCAGCTGGCTGTCCCCAACTGCTCTCTGCTGTCCTGGGCTGCAGCACAGGGAAATGGGACAGCTGCTCGTCCTGGCCGCTGCTCGCCCTGCTCTGCTCCACCCTGGCACCCGGTGCACCCATTCCAGCCTGGATGTGCCTCGTGGAGGAATGTGCAGCTGCCTCCATATCCCACTGACCTGAGGCCACCTCCTGTCCCCGTGAGCTCAGCCTGGGCTGGCCCTGCCACCGTGTCCTGCCCCCATGCAGCTGCAGCTGGAGCGTGGCCACCGCTGCTCCCTGCTCCGTGCAGAGGTGCCATCTCCCAGGAGCTGTGGATTGTGCTCACATGCGGGCTGGGGAAGGCACTCCTCGGGGAGCAGAAGCCTGTCCCCAAGCCCTGCTGTCCCCAGGGGCTGGTTCCTTTGTCCTTGTGCCCTGAACAGATCCTGTTCCTGCCTACACGCCCTCCCTCCCTGAGGCCTGGTTGTTCAGGGGACATAAGGACCCTCTGCCATCCCTCTGCTCGTCTCCAGGGAGAAGAGCAGGAGGGAAGAGGTACTTACAGCTTCACCTCCGCTTTACCCTTCCTTTAGGCAAGGGCTTTTAATTTCCTTTCAGGGCCAGAGCAGCAATCACTAAATGATGTCAGATCCCTCCGTGCGAAGCTGGAGGATCCCCAGCCTCTGGCTAAGCCCTGCTTGAGCGACAGCCCGGTACCTGCAGGTCAGAGACCTCCCCGGTGCTGCTGACAGCTCTGCTAAAAGCTCTTTGTTCCTCAACCCCTGAGGCCCTGCTAAGTGGCGAACGGCACGGAGAGCATCTGCGGAGCCACGAGCAGGGACTCGTGGTGCAGGGATGCTCTCCGGGCCGCTTTCCCTGCTCCTCTCAGCAGCCACGGGCCCTGGCAGCGCCTCGGCTCACCCTGCCTGCCTGCACTGGGGCGGGCTCATGCACAAGCCCAGCCCCACGGGAGCGATGCTTTCCGTGGATGTACATCCGGAGGGGGCAGGGGACGGTGCTGTCACCCCTCGCTGCCACCCCTCTCTGAGCCGGGCTCCTCTCACCTCTCCCACCAGCTCCGTGCCGGGTGTGCCAGCCAGACCTGTTGATTCCATATGGAGGCGTGCTCCAATTTGCCCTCCATAATCATCTCCCCCACTGGAGAGCTGATGTGATCAGCCACCCAGCCAGGCTCCTTTGGTGGGTGCCTACACCTTTAAATCAGGGAGAAAAAAAATAAAATAAATCCTTCGCCTAGAGGGCAGTGGAACAATTTTGACTTTAAAAAGAGAGCGAGACAGAGAGAGCGAAGTGAGCGTTAACAACTCCTGATCCAGTCCCTGGGCATTCATTAATGTTTCATGGCGCTTTCAATTATTGCCTCCTCTGCCACTGCCGTCATCTGTCTCTTCAAATCGACGGTATAATAACCACTCAAGCAGAAATCCACTCTGCTGTCTGCCCGCCACTCCCCTCCCAGCCTCCGCAGCTCCCTCTCTCCCAGCTTTCCATCTGAGCCTCGCTCAGCCCTCGCTGGAAATTCCCGTGTCCCTTCCCCTGCTTGGGGACAGTGCTGGGGGTCAGGCTTTTATCCCCCCACACCCAGGGGTTCTGCAGCTGGTTTGGGGTTGTTCTCTGGGGCACAGGGTGCTCTGACGTCCCAGCCTCAGAGCCCCAGAGCCTGAGTGCACCCTTAACCCTACTAACATGCCTCTAACCCTAATGCACCCCACCCACCAGCACCCAGGCCCGTATTCTTGGTCAGGAGACACCACCAGCACCTCGTGTTCCCCACATCCCACACAGCCCCAGCCCCTCCTGCACAGCCCCGGGCTCAGCACCAACAGAGCCGGCCCAGAGCCCTCCCCTGCACTGCCACCCGAGCTCTTCATGGAGAGCCTCAGGGCAGCTGTGGTGTCCAGCAGCTCCTGGGTGCCCACGCTGCAGGAGGGGCAGGGCTGGAGCAGTGCTGGAGGAGGGTGGAAACTCCAGAGCAATTTCCCTGCTGGATGTCCCTGGCTCAGGCAGGGGAGGCCTCAGAGGGTGGAGAGGGGTGAGGAGCAGCTGGAGCACCCACATTTCACCTGCCCAGCAATGGAACCAGAGCTCAGCTCAGCCTTTCCATGCCTGGACAGTCACAGAATCCCAGAATGGGTTCAGAGGGACCTTAAGGATCATCTCATTTCAACCTCTCTGCCATGGCAGCGACACCTCCCACTGTCCCAGGCTGCTGCCAGCCCCATCCAGCCTGGCCTTGGGCACTTGCAGGGCTCCAGGGGCAGCCACAGCTGCTCTGGGTGCCCTGTGCCAGGGCCTCCCCACCCTCACAGTAAAGAATTCCTTCCTAAGAGCCAAACAAAATGTACTCTCTGTCAGTTTAAAGCCATCCCCACTACTCTTACTGCCAGCACCAAGGCTGCAAACCTCACACAAGCCCCATAAATCTGGTGTTTGCCTTGCCCAGTCCTTGGTCCTCACAAAATGAGCATCCCTGCACTCAGCACCTCAGGGTGGAGAAGCCAGAGCTTTCCACCCAGGACAAGGATCCATGCAGGACCCAAAAGTGGGTTCCCAGCTGCTCTGCCCAGTCTGCCCAGACACATCTTGGCTAGCTGAGATGGGAGGAAGAGCTTGTGCCTTCCACCACAGACTGTGATGGACCCAAACCACCCCATTTCAGTGCTCCTGCTCAGGAAAACAAAAGCATTTTGCTCAGATGAAGTCACATCCTTCAATCCCACCCCAGCATTCACACCTCCGTGGAGGTGTTGGGACTCTGCACTTCTAAAACATTATTTTCTCAGAATGGAAATAGTGTTGAGATGTCAAAATTTCCAGTGGGACATTCCCTATGTAACTGTGCTCCGTGGGCTGGGATTTATTGCTGACAACTGGATCCCCCACATCTTGTTGCTATGACCAGAAAGCACTTCTTGGACACCCAGCTTGGGTGCCTGAGGTGCTCAGAGATGGCCCAGGGCCACCTGGAGACCTGGTGGCTCATGGGGTCTGGGCAGTGGAAGGACAGAGCAGGGCTCTGCGCTCGTTTTGGCCATCTCAGTGTCCAGGCTGGGCTCTCAGGGTGCTGTTCCTCCCAGGACAGGAGTGCCCAGCCAGCTCCCGGTGCCCTCGCTGGGCTCCTGCCACCTGCACTCCCAGCTGCTCCCAGCAGCTCCAGCTCTGCCTGCTGGGGGAATTCTGGAAGCACAGAGCTCCTCTCCAGCCCTGGCTGCTCCTCCCTTCCTCCCCCTTACCCCACCAGGCAAGTTTTCCTTTTGAACCTTGCTTCTCCCTTTCCTGGAACTCTCCTGGCTGGAGCAGGGCTGGAAGGAGGTGAGCAGGGGCTTGGCCCTGGGCAGCGCCTGGACTTGGTGTGAGGTGCTGGGATGCAGGAATGCCCCAGCAGGAGTTTTGCTCTCTCCTTTCTTTCCTTGGCTCTTGTAAAGATATTTCAGAGCCCCTCTGATGGGAGCCAGATGTGTTGCAGATGTTTGTGCTTCACAGAGCACTGCTCTGCCTCCTGCACACCTTGAAGGATGTGTGGGTGTTTTGGTCACAGCTCCTGGGCATGGAGTTGTCATCGTCCCCTCCCACACCCTGAGCGTGCCCAGACCCCATCCAGCCTGGCCTTGGGCACTGCCAGGGATCCAGGGGCAGCCCCAGCTGCTCTGGGCACCTGTGCCAGGGCCTCCCCAGCCCCATGGGGAGGAATTCCTCCCCAGTATCCCACCTAAATCTACTCTCCATCAGCTTAAACACCATTTCCCCTTGTCCTGGCCCTCCAGCCCTTGTCCCCAGTCCCTCTCCAGCTCTCCTGGAGCCCCTTTGGGCCCTGCCAGGAGCTCTGAGCTCTCCCTGGAGCCTTCTCCTCTCCAGGGGAGCACCCCCAGCTCTCCCAGCCTGATCCAGAGGGGCTCCAGCCTTGGGATTAACTCAGTGGCCTCCTCTGGACACAGGTCTGTGTGTTTTGGCAGAGTCCTTCACCCAGCAAGGCTGCCAAGCACCATCCCTGCAGATCCAGGAGGGAGCAGTGCCTCCCTGTCCCCTGTGGGAGCAGGAGCTGAGCCCACTTGTGTTTTCACACGCTCCCACCCTCAGTGTGATCCCCAGAACCTGAGCAGGCCCAAATTCCCTGTCAGTGACCCCTCCTGCAATGTCCAGCCCATTCCAGGGAGCAATCAGCCCCACACCCCGTGCTCCATCCCCCTGCCCACCCTCCCTGCACACCTCCCACCCCACCACACCTGCACACCAGGTGTGCATCACCCCATATCTCCTCATGTGCTCTCCTGCATGGCCTGCCAGGGGGATCCCGGGGAGTGCAGCCTGCCCAGGAGCACAGCCCAGCCCCATCCCAGCACTCCCAGCACTCACTGGGATGGGGTGTCCGGCCCTGGGCTCCCTCCAGGGTGCAGGTGCTTGAAGAGGGGCTGGGAGAGCAGGGTTTTGTGTCCCCAGCACACTGGGGACAGTGAGTGGCAGCTGCCAGGGCTGTTTCCTCCTCACAGCAGGGAGGGCTCAGCGCCCCAGAGCCACACTCAGCACCCAGACCCTGCACCAGCCTCCTTGTCCAGGCTCCAGCTTTGCTTCCCAGCCCTGGACTCTGCTGCTGCTCCCAGCTCTCTGCGCAGCACAAAGCTCAGCGAGGCCGGGTGACATTTGAGAGCAGGCATGGGGACAGGGGCCAGCGGCGTGGGGGGAGCCCAGCACTGACAGCCACACCAGAACCCACAGCAGAGCTCCTGAGCCCGCTCCTTGGGGGTGACTTCCCCCCTGGGAAACCAGGAGCTGCTGCTGATGCCCAGGACAGGTGGAAGGCCCAGGCTGAGCCCCCCAGCTCGGGGCTGTGCACAGGGTCTGGCACTGCCTCTCCCCCTCCTCTGCTTCTCCCCCCACTCACACACTCCCCCTCTTTTTCCTAATCCCCACAAATGCTAAGATATTTAAATGTGGTATTTTCAAATCTAATCAGCGTTCCAAAGCTGTGCTGCCGCCACTCAAATTTAATTTGATCCATTTACCAACTTTGTGGTGCATCTAATCAAAGAGAGGGAACAATTAGGTTAATGTCAGGGGTCACCTCGCAGCTCCTGCTCAGCCACAGGAGGTGTCACAGCCAGGCCAGCCCCGGGGGACAAAAGCAGGAGCATGGGGACTCTGGAGCCTGGGATGGAGGTGGCTGCAGGGTGTCCTGGGTCTGGCACACCCCAGTGAGACTGGGAGGAGCAGCCTGGCCAGGATGTGCTTCCCTTCAGAGCGAGCAGGACATGGACAAGCCAGGCCAGGCGCCTGTGAGGGTCCAGGCAGCCCTTGTCACATGTGTCCCCACGGCTGTCCCGTGATGTGCTTGGCCAAGGACTGCTCCTGCTGCTCTTACAGCTCAGTGCACAATAATCCTGACAATCCCAGCTCTGATCCTCTCCTACATCCACATGTGTGCTCTGGATGGGGCTGGGAGAGGCTTGGGGAGAACAAAAGCTCAGCCAAACTCTTTCCTGCTTTAATCAAGCTGCACATCATGCCTGGGGTGAGACCCCTCTGGGTCAGACTGGTGTTTGCAGCTGGTGTTGGGCAAACCAGACTGAGTGAGAAGGACCTGGCTTAGCTGACAAGTCCAGGACTGTGGACCAGGATCAGCCCTGATCTCAGGGTGGGAGATCAGGGAGTGCCAAGACACCAGAGCAAGGAGCCCCTTGGAGCCTGGGACCTTTCTCCTCCCTTACTGGGGGTTATGGCTCTAAAAACAGAACCTCTAACAACAAAATTGCAGAGTCCCAGAATGGTTTGGGTCGGAAGGGACCTGGAAAATCATCTGTTTTCACAGGGAGGGACACCTTTCCCTGGAAGGTGGAAGAACCATGATGTGTCTGATCTCACATTCTGTCTGTGCTCTTCACTCATGTCAGGAAATGAAGATGACAATGAAGAAAAGTGTCGTTGGTGCCAGGTTTTTCATCCCCAACACAAGCAGAGCAAGGGTCCCTCCCTTCTCCTCTCCACCCCTGAGCACACACTGTGCCTTGCCTTGCTCCTGGAGCCTCAGCCCACCCCTCAACCACAGAGATTTCCCCCTGTGGGTGTTTGTTGGGCTTTTCTTCAGTTTCCCCAAACCCTGAGCTTGCTGCAGGGTCTCTGTGGGCTGGAGCTGGGGGGACAGAGTCAGGCCAACAGGAGCAGCAGCTGCTGTTTTTATCATCTCACCTTCTCCAGAGACTTTCCCTCCCAGAGCAGCCCCGTGCTCCTGCACCCAGAGCCCCTTCATCCCTCATCCCATTTCCTTACGGACCACAGCAGAGCTGGAGTCTCTCCATCACAGGGAATGAGGAAATGTGAGGCTTAACAGCCTCCTGGGACCAGCTGGAATTTAGATCAGGAATTTCCCACTTCCCTGTAGGCTCCTTCCATCCCCTCCAGTGCCTGTTTCTCCCTCCTTCTCCCCTTCACCCATGGCCTGTGTCTGACCCAAGACTGCAGCTCCCTCCTCTCCCCAAGTCCCCTCCCGGTGCTTTCCCCTTATCAAACACAAACCACACCCCTGAGCCCGCGGCTGCTTTGTGGGTCTGTCCAGGGAGCTTTTTCTGGCAGGAGGATGGGGATAAGCCCAGCCAGAGGGGTGGGAGAGCCTGAACTATCTGAGGGCTGGAGAGACCTTCAGGGGTAGGAAGTCACTGGGGTGCATCCCCTGATGGAATATCCCCGTGAGCTGGGGAGCTGGGAGAAGGTGACATGGGCTGGCAGCACAGGGACCCTCTACTCCTGTGTGTGGATCTTCTTCTCACCATCTCCCAGCCCCTCTCCCTGCTGCTTTTCCCATGTGTCCCACCCCATCATCCCATTCCCTCTTTGTCATCCCATTCCTTCTTTTTCATCCCTTTCCCTCTCCATCATTCTATTCCTTCTTTTTCATCCCTTTCCCTCTCCATCATCCCCTTTGCTCTCCATCCTCCCATTCCTTCTTTACCATCCCATTCCCTCTTCATCTTCCCTCTCCCTCTCCATCATCCCCTTCCCTCTCCATTATACCATTCCCTCTTTGTCACCCCATTCCCTCTGTATCATCCCCTTCCCTCTTCATCATCCAGTTTCCTCTCCATCATCCCATTCTTTATCATCCCATTCCCTCTTCATCTTCCCTTTTCCTTTCCATCATCCAATTTCCTCTCCATCACCCCCTTCCCTCTCCATCATCCCTGACTCTCCTCACCCTCTCTTTTTCCATTCATCACCCTCTTCCCTCTCCATCATCTCCTTCCTTTTCCATCATCCATTTCCATCTCCATCATCACTTTCCCTATCCATCATCCCATTCCCTCTTCATCATCCCTTTCCCTCTCCATCATCCCTTTCCCTCTCCATCACCCCATTCTCACTCCATCATTCCTTCCTCCCTCTCACCTCCCTGGGTGCCTCCTCCCTCCCCGGCCACCTCCCACTCCCAGCCCAGCTCCTCCTCGGCGGGAGGAAGGCTGGGAGGGGCCGGAGCCGGGACAGGGAAGGGCAGGAAGGGCAGGAACAGCGGGAAGAGCAGCACGGAGGAGACGCCGGGGGGGAGCGAGGAGCAGAGTTTCAAAGCTGCCCCCCCGTTTGCTTGCAAGGAGTTAAAGTCTGTGATGTGTTGCGTGAGCTCTGATGAGAAGCTGCCTGACATGCAGAGCCGCAATAATGAAACGTAATACACATTAATAGGACCTCCCTCTGCGTGATTGCTTCTGCTCCACTGGCCCCATTGAAGATTTCACTTTTCTTTTAACAGTCAGAATAACAGAATGTGACATTAAGTCTTTTACATGCAGCAATTTATTTTAAAATATTGGGGCACTCAAAACAGTATCCAGAATGTTAAATAAGATATGCATGAGATGGAAATCAGAGCAGCACCGCAGTGAGGAGACAGGAGTCAGGCAGAGCCTCTCGCAGGGTAAGGCAGCTCCACTTTTTTTTTTCTTAATTGCTGTTTAAGGCACAAATAAATGGCCAAGTTGGCGAGAGCTCTGCGGTGCAGACGATCTGATCCTCTGAGCTCATGAGGGGAAGCAACAGCCACTGTTGCCACCTGTCCCAAGGTCAGGGGATGACACCAAACCCCTTCTGCCAGGGCCCAGCACCAGACCTGCCACAGGTCAGGAGTGCTTGGACAAGGCCCTCGTGCACATGGTGGGATCAGAGGGTCATGGAATCATGGAATGGGTTGGGATAAAAGGGAAGGGTCCTTACAGATCATCTCATTCCACACCTGCCATGGCAGAGACAGCTCCCACTGCTCTAAGCCCTGTCCAGCCTGGCCTTGGGCACTGCCAGGGATCCAGGAGCAGCCACAGCTGCTCTGGGCACCTGTGCCAGGGCCTCTCCACCTCCCAGGGAAGAATTCTTTCCCAATATCCCATCCATCCCTGCCCTCTGGCAGTGGGAAGCCATTCCCCCTTGCTCTGTCACTCCATCCCTTGTCCAAAGTCTCTCCTCATCTTTCTTGGAGCTCCTGCAGGTGCTGGAATGCTGCAGTTATGTCATCCTGAGTCTTTTCTTCTCCTGGCTGAACAATGCCAGCTCTCCCAGCCTTTCCTGCCAGCAGAGCTGCTCCATCCCTCTGCTCATCCTGGTGCCTCCTCTGGGCTCTCTCCAGCAGCTCCAGCTCCTCCCTGTGCTGGGCCCAGGGCTGGGGCAGCTCTGCAGGTGGGGTCTCACCTGAGAGGGGCAGAATCCCCCTCCCCTGCTGCCCACACTGGGGGCTCAGCCCAAGCCAGGGGGGTTCTGGTGACATTTGTGCCTGTGCCTGTGTCAGAGCATCCCCAGGAGCACTGGTACCCAGAGCTGTACATTCATTTTTTGCAGGTCCAGTGGCTTTATCACCAGCAATCTCAATGACCCCAGAGTCCATTGCTCCAATAAACTGCATTATTGCAGGATCTGCTGTGAAAGTTCTTCCTGAGCTAACCCAGACTCAGAGGGTTGGATTGATAAAGCCCAGTATAGGTGAATGCAGGGCCATGAACGAGACCAAGCTCAGAGCTCTGGGAACACCCAGACCTGAAATGCTGCATTGGTTCTGACCAGAAATGAAGCCCAGCCACACCCAGCAAGGGTGGCTTTCATTTTCTGCAATTATTTTCTGCCAAATCCCTGTCCTTTTAACACAAAAAGGACTCCAAGGACTTTTCTCCGTGCAAAGGAAACTTCCTCTGCTTGGTGCTGCCTTCCTCCACCCTGTCCCAGGTGCCTGCTAGCAGCCAGGTGCACCCTGACAGGCAGGAGCTGTGCTCAGGGCTGCTGTTTCACCCTGTCCCTGCTCTCTGCAGCCCTTTGTGCACCCCCTGTGCTTCCCAGCTGGGCTGAGCCCCTTGCTGAGGATTCAGGGCTGCATCACTGCCCATTTCTTCAGGCTTCAGGAGCATCTCCAGGTCTCAGAGGCAGCAAAGTGGGGACAGCAGCTGCCAGCAGCCCCCCAGCAGCCCCAGCTTGCAGTGGAGGCACCGAGGCTGTGGGAAGGCAGAGCTGCCATGGTCTGGCTCATCCTTTAAAGGACACGTCCTTCAAAGGCTCTGTTGGCTTCTGACCTTTCTGCCACATTTTCAGGGCTTTCTCTGGGAGTTTTGAGCATCACAAAAAATGTTCACCAGCAGCTGAGGCCAGGGAGGGCTGGGGCAGGGGTGGGGAGGCTGCAGACCCCTCCTCCTCACTGCTCCCACCCAGCCACCCCGAGCTGGGGCAGAGAAACCGCTCAGTCTGACACCCCTGCCCATCCTCAGCTCCCTGGGCAGGACAGATCTGCCTCAGGCAGCCCAGGGCAGAGACATCAGCCACTGTCTTGTCCATGGCCTCACTGAATTAGCTCAGGGAGCACAGCTGGTGGCACAAAAGGCCCAGGAATGTCATGGGGTGACTGCATCCATCAACAGGAAGGCAGAGGCAGAGCAGGACGTGGAAGATGCCAGCCCTGGGAAGGGAAGGTGTGGGCTGGGATGCAGATCAGAGCTCCTGAGAGCCAGGACACAACGCTCCCAGCCAGCTGGGATGTCCAGCAGAGCCTCAGAGAGCCTCAGAGCTCCCAGCAAGCTGCCCAGGGGCCGTGGTGTTGGCTGGGTCTGGCTGCTCCTCCTCCCCTTGAGGTGTTCCACACTCCCCCTTCCCACCCCACTGCCCGGGGGGCTCAGGGGCTGTTCATGGGAACTCGGGGGACTCCTTCACCCTCCCAGGGATGGGCCAGTTTCAGAGCTCTCCCACTGAGGTGATGGGCAGTGGAAGGCACTGCAGAGCAAGAATCGGGTTCCTGCAGGTCCCAGGCCTGTGGGAAAGGCTCCAGGCAACTTCTCCAGAGCCCAGCACAGCCTGAAGTGACTCCAGGTGCCACTGGAGGGAGGGCAGAATCAGCTCAGGGCTTCCTCTGCTCCTTCAAGCTGCACATCTGCAGTGAAATCATTTTATAACAGCTTTGAAGGACAAAGGCTTTAAGCTGAAGGAGAGGAGGTTTAGATGGGAGCAGTTCTTCCCTGTGAGCGTGGGCAGGCCCTGGCACAGGGTGCCCAGAGCAGCTGGGGCTGCCCCTGGGTCCCTGGCAGTGCCCAAGGCCAGGCTGGATGGTGCTGGGAGCAGCCTGGGACAGTGGGAGATGTCCCTGCCATGGCAGCGGTGGCTCTGGAGGAGCTTTCAGGTCCCTTCCAACCCAAACCATCCTGGGATTCTGCAAGCCTTGATTTCTGCCTCAGTCCTGCACATCCCCTGAGCTCCCCCAGGACAGCCCCACCTGGATTTCTGTGAGCATCAGTGGGAATCCTCTGCCCTGTCACACTCAATTTTCTTATTGCACTTGCAGCAAAACAACTTCATCCCGGAAGCCACCAGCTTTGTGCCTGCCAGCAGCTGGCACTGCCCTGGTGACAGGGCTTGGTGGCTGTGGCAGGTCCCCCTGAGCCTGCACACCCTCAGGATGGCAGCCCTGCTGCCCTGGGTGACGAGGGCTCCTTGGCTGCGCTTCCAACACGCTGGAGAAGCTTCTGCAGGGAAAATCCCCTGCTGATTCCTGCTCCAGAGCAGGGCAGAGATGGTGGTGACACTGCCCTGTCCCTGCCCCAGGGCCCCAGCCCCCTCCTGTGCATGCTGAGCTCTCCATTCTGCCAGGCTGGAATTTGCCCAGGAATCTTTTCCTGCCAAACTCCTGATGTTTTGCATTCGTCCTCACTTGGACTGAGCTGTGCCTCAGAGCCAGGAGATGGTTCCGGGGAGGAGCTGCTGGCCTGCAGCTGGCTCTTGTCACTGTGAGAGCTGTGGGGTCCCCACGGTGCCTGCTCAGGGTGGCAGGACCCGGTGTGGGGTCAGCTGTGCACACTCTGCTCCTCCTGCAGCCCAAACCCTGCACCCCTTTGCTCCTGAGCTTGCAGCCCTCGGGCACTGCCCTGCTCCTGCCTTTCAGATGCGGTGGCAGCACCAGCATGGCACAGCCCAGAGAGCCCTTGCCACTCTGGGGGCAAGGGGAACCACAGGCACCCCAAACCCCTCAGTGAGAGGCTCTGACCTGCTCTGCTGGCACCCAGTGCATTGCATGGCACGAGCAGTGCAGAGCCAGCAGCTGAACTTCCCTGATCCGTGTGGGTCCCTTCCAACCCAGCTATTCCATGGTTCTGTGACCATGGCAGGGATTTACCCCCACACCTCTCTGCCTGCTCCTGCCCCCTGTGCACAGCTCTGCCAGAGCCGGTTCAAGCACATTTGTTTTGTGCCAAAGTGCATTTTTTGTTTGGTGCCAAAGAGCACCCCAGGTGCCCGTGGCCCTGCTGCTGGGCAGGTCTGCTGTGCACAGCTCATCGTGCTCAGAGCACCCCCAGAGCCTGGTGCCATTGCACAGGGCCAAGGATGGTGTGGCACAGGATCACAGCCCCTCTGGGGGGCCATAGGGTGGCTCCAAGCAGGACCCCTGGCTCGTGGAAGGATAGGGAGAACCCAGATGTCTCTCACCTGGGAGCTGAAAAGAGCTCCTGATAGTCCCCTGTCCCTCTCCCTTGCCCTGGGAGCAGACCTGGGGCTCTCACATCTCCTCAAAGCACATCCCAAACTGCATTTCTCCCCAGACTCTCCACGTCAGAGGCCTGAGGCCAAGGCAGGGGCTGAGGATGGAACCGGAGCTCCCTGCCCACAGCATCCCTGTCCCAGGCTCAGCCCCTCTGATCTGGGACTCATCCCTGCCTGGCTCCAAATCCCATGGAAAACCCAGCCCCTCCCCAGCCCTGCAGACACGTGAGGGACTGTCCCCACTTGCCCTTTGCTGGCTCAAAGCACGGCTGGGGACAAGGCTTGTGCCCGGGCCAGTGTCCCCAGTGGGATGTGACAGCAGCAGTGCTGGGGTGGGAGCTCTGGTTCCTGCTCCAGCCCCGGGCTCAGCCCATCCCTGCAGTGTCCCTGCAGTGTCCCAGGCTCTGTGAGGTGCTCAGGCCAGGATTCCCTCCTCGGGGACACCGGCAAGGCTCGGGGCAGCCACAAGCCAGCCCTCGGCTCCCTCCAGATGGGGAAAAAGCCCTGCAGGAGCAGCAGAGCTGTGGAGCAACCCCGGGGAGGAGCCCTGGGGCCAGACCTGGGCCAGGCAGGGGCTGCCAGAGCCTGCCCTGCCCTTCAGAGCCCATCCCGACCGAGAAACCCCAGCCCAGCGCTGCGAGAGGGGCTGGGAATGTGCTGGTGTCCTTCCTGCCTCCCTCCCAGCACCAGGCCTGTCCCCGTGCCAGCTTCACTTCAGTATTATTCTAATTTAGGGAACTGATGCAAAAGGCTGTCCTGGCAGTCCGACTTGGCTTGGGCCAGGGTTATTTTGGTTTAGCTTCAGTCATCTGAGGACAGGTCACTCTCCAAGCCAGCCTGGCTCTGCACGGCAGGGGCGTGCAGGGGGTCCATGGGAAGGGTCAAGGAGAGCTTTGGCAGGCACAGGACCCTCAGGAAAACTGCCCAGAGCTCCAGATGCAGTTTGGGAATGTCCTCACCCCAGCACAGCCACCCTGCTGCCCTGGGGATGCTCCCAAGCACGTTTTAGAGCTGGGGAAAGGCTGACACGAGCCCCGCTGGTGACATCCCCATCCTGAGCCACCATCACGGGCAGCTGCCCACCCAGAACGCCGGGCTCTGCTCCAGTTTGATGTCCCTCCCCCTTGGCAGGTCCCTGCAGCCTCACAGGGGGAGGATTGCCCTCTGGAAGGGCTGCCTGGAGCTCAGCCTCTGCTGTCCCTGAGGCTGGGAGCCGCTGGCACCAGCGTGTCTGCCCTCCTCCACTGCTGCCACCACTCACCCTGCAGGACAGCACCAGCACCGGGCTGGGAACATCGGCAGAGACGTGGAAATGGTCCCCTCCAGCACTCAGCTACCCAAAAGTGGGGCTGGGGTCTGGTGCAGGAGTGCCCGGGGTGCCCAGCTCACCTTTGTCACATCCTGGCCCCAGCGTGACCAGCCCAGCCCCACCGGCCTCAGGGTCACGCATGGGGCTCGCCATGCGGTGAATTCGATGTGCCCAGGGGAGCTGCTGCAAACTGAGGCCAAACACAAATCCCCCTGATTGCCAGGGAATTCCCTGAGCCTCCAAAGAGAAATGCTGACTCCAACCTGCCACCTGGGAGCGGTCCTCAGTGGGCTCAGTGCCCACGCTGTGTCTCCTCGGTGTCCCAGAGCTGGCTGGCTCAGGATGAAGCTGTGCCAACGCCTGAGTGCCTGTGCATGGCACCACAGGATCACAGGCTGCTTTCCCAGCACAAACCATCTCTCCTGCTCATCCTGGAGCCCAGCACGCAGCGGGAGTTCCAGTCTCCTGCTGGGGAAGCACCTCAGCCAGGCACAGAGCAGGGCTGCCCAAAGCCACAGCACGGTGGCTGAGGGATCCTGTGGGATGTGTCCCAGCTGGGAAGCTGGGTGGCTGCGAGGAAATCAGCTCTCAGGCCCAAGAAACGTGCTTTTCCTTGGATTTGAGAGTGAGGGTTCTTGCTGCACACACTGACGTGCTGCCACAGGCCTTGCTGAGCCCTGCTTCTCATTTAGCTGAGGCCACAAGTCCCTGCTGCTGCTGGGAGCTCAGGCACGTGTGCTCTGAGAAAGGGAAAGGAGCCCCGAGGGCTTGGCAGCCTCACTCTCAGTTTGGCCCAGGAGAGCCTGGAGGAGGTGGGATGGCAGGACAAGGATCCTGGCTGAGGGAAGGAGCCACTGCAATGCCACCATCACTGAGCCCAGCACAGCACAGGTCACAGCAGGGACTGTCCCACACTGCTCTGCTCACCTCCAGGGCTGGGGGCAGCTTTGGACACCACAGCAAGGACCCAAAAGTACAACAGAACATCCAAAGCAGGGACATGAGGATGGTGAAGGGTCAGGAGGGGCCACAGAGGGGCAGCTGAGGGCACTGGGTGTGCCCAGAGCTCACCCGGGGCAGAGCTCAGGGATCTGCAGCTCCTCCCGAGGGGCAGCTCCGACCCCTGCTCTGGGGCAGGGACAGCGCCCAGGGAGCGGCTGGAGCTGGGCCAGGGCAGGCTCAGGCTGCAGAGCAGGGAAAGGTTCTTCCCCCAGAGGGGCTGGCACTGCCCAGGCTCCCCAGGGAATGGGCACGGCCCCGAGGCTGCCAGAGCTCCAGGAGCCTTTGGGCAGCGCTCCAGGGATGCCCAGGGGGGATTGTTGGGCTTCAGGAGCTGCATCCATGATCCCTGTGGGTCCCTTGAGCTCAGGATGTTCTAGGACTGAAACTCCAAAACATCCAGGACCCATGCCTGCTGTGGTCTCTTCCAAATAAAAATTTTCCCACTTCCACAAGGCTCCAGGCAGGAGCTAATGCTGAACAGGATCAGCCCACAGGAATGAAAGGCTGAAGCTGCCTCAGGGGACTAAAGCATCCCTCACAGGCACAGGGTGGTGGCAGAGCCCCATCACTTTGTGTGTGTGTTTTTGGGGCACTCCAGGCTAATCCCACTTGGCTGTACCCCCAAAATCAATTTTGACCCTGAGCAAGCAGCGCAGCCCTCATGGCTGGCAGGGATGCTGAGACAGCAGCGCCAAAGAGGTGCCTGCCCTCCACCTGCCCTCCCTGCCTGTGTCTGTCAGCCTGGACTGGAGCCCTTTCTCCCTCTCCCTGTGCAGGAACACCTTGCCCCAGGCCTCAGGTGGTTGGTGGGAGCATCTCCTGTGTGTGTGTGTGAGCCGTGACTGCTCCAAACGCCAGCTCCGGGCAGTCATTAGAGGATATTTCTGGTCCTTATTAAACAGCGAGGGGAAAGAAGGAGCCCTGATCCTCGCAGCGAGGAGCTGCACTCGCTCGGCTGTGCAGACAGCAGGCGCCATCCCAGCACGGACCCTCGGGGCCGGCGCAGCCCCGCGAGGGACGAGCGCTGTGTCTTTAACAGGAGCGGGCTGGGAACGTTCCTGGCAGGGCTGCACAGCCCAGCAGCGGCGGGGATGAAGCACGGGCTTGTTCGGCTGACGGAGAAAATGCCTCTTTCTGTGCTTATTTACCGCGTCCGATGTCAGGGAACGCAGCAGGGGCCAGCACGTGTGCCCGCTGCCCCCGGGCTGCTGCGTGCATCGCGCCCCGTGCCCGGGCACTGCCCCGGCCAGCAGCCAGCACAGCGAGTCCCAGAGGTGCCGTGAGTCGCCAAGGTCGCGGCGAGGGCTGGGGAAGCGCCAGGGGCAGCGCTCGGTGCCACGGCTCCCAGCAAAAGCCCCTCTCTCGTCTCCGCAGCCTCAAGCCAGCAGCGCGCTCTGCCCTGTCCCCGCTGCTGGCGGCGGCGCGGGCACCGAGGTGGCACCGCCCGCAAGCCCCGAGGAGCTCCGGCAGCTCAGCATCCCCCAGGCCCTGCCGCTGCGTGCTCGGTGCCCCCCGGCTCCGCGTCCTGCTGTCCCCGGGGACACGGTGGCACCGGGAGCGGCGGTGCCAGCCTGTGCGGGAGACCTCCCTGCGCGGCCGTGGTTTTGGAGCTGTGGATTTGTAGCCTGGCTGCTTCCTAGCTCAGCATGGAAGACACTCTACAATTTTTAATTTGCCAAAAAAGCCCTCTTTTTAGTTTACAGGGACAGAAGGGGGACTTTTATGTGCAATCTGTACAGCTCTCCAGAAAGCACTTACATTTATGATGTTCATGAAATTTATAGCCAGTTGGCAGTGCTGCTCTCTCCTCTCCTCTCCACCAGCCACCCTGGCAGGATGGCAGACTATAATAAGCAAGCCACACATTCAAGTGGCATAAAAGGCATTTCTACAAGTTAGCCTCCTGCCCAGCCTTATAAACTCTAACAAGTCTCTAACAAGTAGGCAGGATCTCTTTATACCCAGGGAGAAAAACCCCTTTCAGAAATGGCCTTTTCACAAAGCCCACACCTTTCTTCTAATTAAGGTTAAATAGCTCCATGTTTTCTGGCCAATTTCATTCTTTCCCCTTATTCCCCTCTTAACAAGGCAGCCTTTAAAAAGACATCACTAATTGGTGTCTGCTTCTCACATACCATGCGTGCTTTGATAGTCAGTTAGAAAGCCTTCCCCATCGATCAAACTTCCACTGAAAGGCTGCTAATGTGCTCCATGTGTCTGCCACCAGACAAAGCCAAGTGGCGGGTCCCCAGCTCCCTTCTCCTCCTGTTCCCATACTCCCTCCCGGGACCGGGGGTCCGCAGCCAGGTCTGCCCCCCGGCCCCGGCCTCCCTGGGAATAGCCCGGCCTCGGCATTGAGAACAGCGCGGGGAAGGAATGACTCCGCGATGTGTGTGGCAATTTGGAAATTAATGGGGAGTGGTTAAATGTTAAGGGTAGGATCTGAAACAGAGCAGGCGAGAGAGCAATTGTCATGCTTATGAGACTGGAGGAGGGCCAGCGAGCTTTCCTGTGAATTCCAGTCTCCCCCGGTGCTTCGAGTATTCCTGGGGAGGCGACGCTGCCATGGCAAGGGGCAGCGATCCCCTCCGGCCCTGCCGAGCCCTGCGAGGGAGGCGGCAGGAATTCTGCTGTTCTCTTTCCCGGCGGCCCGGCCCTGGATGGGCACAGGCTGCCCCATCTGCAGCTCATCAGCCTTTCTCCAGCAGGTCCTGACCGCCGCGGGGCCCTCGGGGAGAAGCCACAAGAGATGGTTGTCGTTAGGAGAGCGCTGCGAGCCAGACCCCCCCATGGCCCTGCTCTCCCCAGCCCGGACTCGGAGCCTCACAGAGGAGTTTGGGTTGAAAGGGAACTTTAAATGTCAACCAGGCCAATCCCCAGCCCTGCTCCGGCAGTCCCGCTCTTGCTCCTCCTGCCGCCATCCCAAGCACGATGCTCTGGATGTCCCAGCCCCGCTGTGGCTGCCACCACGTCAGCTCCATGCCACGCTCCCGGTGCAGAGCAGAGCAAATCTCTCGCTCTGAGAGGTCTCAAAGCACCAGCGGCTTAACTGTGGCTGCAGGAGTCACCTAACTGGGCACACTGGGGTTTGTGTCTGGAATGGAACCACAGCGTGGTTTTGGGAGGGATGGCAGCACCATGGACTGGAAAGAGCCTTCATTACCTGACCCAGGCAGCTCTCCCCAGCCACGGAACCAAAACAACCACCTGAGAGCAAAGAGAGTGGGGGCAGAGCTGCCTGGAGTGGGCTGGGCGTGCAGGATCACAGCAGGATTTGCTGTGATGCTGTTCCAAACACCGCTTTGCCCTCAGCCCCCACATCTAATAAATTCTGGGGTTTTTCAAAGAACCTTTCCCACTGTAACTCACGCCTGGCTGCCACACCTTCCCCCAGGGTAAAGTCATCACCTGCAGGTTTAGAGACCTCCAGTGGGGCTGGTAATCCTGGAAGTGTCTTCCAGCCTGGTCACAGGGGCTCTTTTCCTGGCGAGGGAGCCAAGAATTTCCGGAGGAGGCTGATGAGAGAAGCAGCCAAAACCAGGCACCTCTTTGGCTCCACTGTGGGATGGGCACACGCTTGGCACCAGACGCTCCACGGGGCAGCAACCTGTGACCGTAGGTGGGGTGTCCCCGGGGCACACGGGAACACACTCCGGCTGCTTTTTTAGAGGTGATTTGCAGCCCTTTGTGCTGCTGGAGGGCAGAGATGGTCGGCAGCCAGATGCTGGCTCCCTCCCAGTCCTCAGTGGGGCTTGTCAGCACCGTAGGTTGTGCAGATGGAGACGTGCCAGCAAACGGCGTCCCCAAACCTCCTGCCTGCCGGCAGGCTGGCAGGTGCTGTCCCAGCCCTGCGGCCAGGGACCGAGCTGAGAGGACATCCAGAGCCCTGACACAGTTTTGGAGAGCCTCCTGCTTGCTGTGACCCTGCCCCGGAGAGCTGGGCAGATTGAAGGATTACCTGGGGTTTTACAGCTTCATCCGCAGTTTGCTGCTGCAAAACAGCACAGGAGCAGGATCTTCCCTCTCCATCACACTTGGCACTGAGTTTGCTCCTCTGGCAGCTCAGCAGCTCCCAGCGCTGGGCACGGCAGCCCTTCCCCAGGCTGGTATGCCAGGGCTGAGGGCAGCTGCCCTCCACACCCAGCTGAGCCTTGACGCAGCCGCTTCCGTGGGAAGCCTGTCAGGGCAGAGACGCCGGGCATGTGTTTCGGTGCCTCCAGACAACGGGTAGATGACACACCTGCTCATTCAAAGGGCACTGCTGCTGCTGCCTCAGCCTCTCTCAGCAGCTCACAGGTGTGACTCGGGTGGCTACGAGCCCACATTTTCCACTGCACCGCACTTTGTGCAGCTCCTGCTGCTTCCCCGGCTCCAGTCTGGCTCTGCGCCCACAAATCTGCCCCTGAAAGGCGAAGGCTCTCCAGCACATGGAGAGCACAGTCCCACAGTCCACATGAGCCCTTCTGTGTCAGCTGGGATCTCCAGTGGTGTGAATTGAAGTGAATCAGAATCACAGAATAGCCTGAGCTGGAAGGGACCCACAGAGATCATCCAGTGCAGCTCCAGGCCCTGCACAGATAGCCCAACAATCCCAGCCTGGGCATCCCTGGAGCGGTGTCCAAACATTCCTGGAGCTCTGGCAGCCTCAGGGCTGTGCCCATGCCCTGGGGATTGGGACTGGCACCTTGCTCTGTCCCCTAAAGCTGCCTCAGCAGCACCTGTGGCTCTGTCTTTACCTCCCAGCACTGCTCCAGCACCAGAGACAACAGGAGCAGCCAGGTCCCACAGATGTCCCA
Source organism: Anthoscopus minutus (assembly GCA_013399455.1). NCBI lineage: Eukaryota > Metazoa > Chordata > Aves > Passeriformes > Paridae > Anthoscopus > Anthoscopus minutus. The sequence goes on along the minus strand of VWYI01032611.1, from coordinate 27,565 downwards.
ACCCTGGCAGCATCCAAAGCCAGGCTGGACAGGGCTTGGAGCACCCTGGGACAGTGGGAGGTGTCCCTGCCCATGGCAGGGGTAGAAGGAGATGATCCATAAGATTCCTTCCAACCCAAACCATTCCACATCTCTGTGATGATTTTATGATGACTTTCACCCCAGCAATCCCATTTCACAGCAGTGTCTGACCCACAGGGACCCTGCAGGGCTCAGAGCCCCAAACACCTGACAGGGGCCAGGGCTACCTGAGTCCTTAAGCACCTCATCACACAACTGAACTAATCCTCCTGTATCAGATGTCCTGCCTGAACATCTGTGCCACCGGGGGAAGTGGCCACACGTGCAGCACCAGCTCTCCAGAGACAGGAGGGAGCCTGCCAGGGACTTGGGATCAGAGCAGTTCTCATGTCGGGCTCTTGTAATGAAGTGCCTGGGGAGAGCTGCATGAAACAGGGCCTCTCTCATCTGAGTGTCTGTGCAGAATAATTACTGTGCCAAAAGCAGGGTTTGCAGGGGAGGGGGGTAGCCCAGGCCCTCGGCAGAGGTGCCTGGTGCAATTCAAGAAGCTCTGGGGGACCTGAGACATCTCCACAGGGCTGGCAGCTGTGACACAGGATCCAGGGGAAACCTGGGCCCTTCTGCCCTGACAGATGGCGGCCAGGTGGGCTACCCCAGGGTGCCTCAGGTGGCTCTGGGTGTCAGCAGCGGGACACACCTGAGCACAGACACCCGATCCGTGTCTGCAAACACCCGGCCCTCCCAACCATGCAGGCGGCTTATCGACATCTGCCCCTCCGTGCCTCAGTTTCCCCATCCGTGTCATGGGGCCACACGGCCACCTCACCACCACACCTGGGCTGGGCGTGTCCTCCAGGCCGCCCAGCTGCACCCCCTGACTGGGGCTGCTCTGCCAAGGGGGGTCTGACCCTGCTCTGAGTCATGGCTGGGCACTCGCTCCCCTCTCTGCCTCCATTATCAGCGCCTCGTTTCCAACTCTGTCTCCTGCAGATCTGCCTCCAGCTGCCGCTCCTTGGTCCGCCTTTCACAGCCAGATTAAAGGGCCCTTTAGTACCTGGGATTTCATCCCCATGAAAGCACTTAGAGGCTGCAATCAAAACACTTCTCAGCCTTCCCTCTGACGAGCCGAGCAGCCCCGGCACTGCGGCTCTCTGCAGGGCTTTGTCCTGCCCTGCACTGCACGGGGGGCTCCCCTCGGGGCTCCCATCCCAGGATGGCTCTGCCCTTGCCCTGGAGCCATGACTCTGCTGCCCTGCCCGCTCTGGGCAGCTGAGCAGCCTCCCCGTCTCACTCTGTTTCTTCAGCGTTCCCTGGTCACTCAAAAATGATCTTTGAGCTCTGCCTGGTGCAAGGACCTCACAGGTAAAGGTGTCGCTCCTCTCTCCACTCCCTTGGGACAGCTCAGTGCCCACATGTGGATGGGCAGGCTGAGGCAAAGGGCAGCCGGGAAGTTCGTGGTTCCAGGAGGAGGCCCTGGTGCCCCAGGTCCTTTGCAGAGTCAGGGCAAGCTGCTCTCAGCACAACTTCAGAGCCTGCTGAGGTGGAAGGGGTCACCCCACCCAGGTAAAGCCCCCAGGAGAAGCTGGCAGGGAGCTCTGAGCACAGGGGGCTGCAGAGCCCCTGCTGCCTCCTGGCAGTGGCACAGCACAGGCCAAACGGCCAGATGGCAAACAAGAATCCATCAAGGACAGAAAATGAAGAGGCAGAAGGATCCCCTGAAGGGCAGCACTCACACACATGCTGGGTTTGTCTTCTGGCCCCATGGGTGGCCCTCTCAGGGAAGGACATCAGAGCACGTTGTAGGACGCCCCAGCTGTGGTCCCCAGCTCCCCCTCCTGTGCTCTGGGGATGCAGGACTGCAGGGGAGGTCTGGCCAGAGGCCACCCCGTGCCCTCCTCCCCCTGCCTCCCACTCAGGCAGAGGGGCAGGGAGCTGAGCCCCAGGGCAGCCTCACTGCCTTCTCTGCTGAGCCCCCAGAGCCCTCTGCCCCTGCCTGGGGACACTGCTGCATTTTTTTGGGCTGGCTAAAAACAGAGGCCAGGCAAAATCAAGGGAATAAAAAGCAGTTCTGTTCACTGAAGAGCCTTCAGGTGAATTTAGGGCAGACAAAGCCCCCCAGGGGCTGCACCCAAAATGGGCAGTGGCTCAAAGGGGTTTCACACTTTTATAAGTTTGGTCCATTTGCATATTGGGGGTTAATCTCCCAATTCCAGCTGCAGCTAATGAAGTCATTTACCCCAAGTTTGCTGCCCCCAACTCACTTTTGTTCCCATCTCAGGCCCTGAGGCAGGGAGGTGTCCTTGATTGCCAGGCCTGGAGAGGAATTGCTGTGTGTGACCCCAATGGGGAAGCAGCAGCCAGCCCTGGATGTGGAGTTTGGAGTTACACACTAAAGAACTGCAGGGTTACAAATGTATGAGAAACAGAAAAGCTGAAATCCTAAAGCATCAAGACCATCTCACCCACCTCCAGCTCCCCTGAGCTCCCTGCAGCTCTCCCTGGCCTCTGCTCCTGGCTGAGGATGATGAGGGCCACGATCCCCCCCTGTCAGCTCATCCTCCAGCATGCCAGCAGCTCAGCCTTCCTCTCTCCTGCAGGGAGGAGCGGACACAGGTGAGCCGAGGAGAGGGGACAGGCAGGGACAGAGGCTGGCTCTGGCTGAAGGAGGGGGTGCTGGCTGGGCCTGGAGTAGAGCAGCAAATGCTCTACAACTATAAAAACAAAAAAACATCAAACAATTAAATGCCTTAGCAAAACTATCAAAAAACCCATGTACAATAAAACTCCAAAACATAAAAACCCCAGCAAATACCAATTACCACCTCAGCAATGCACCACCAATAAAACAACTCAAAATACTATAATTCCCATCCATAAACTAAAAATAATCCAAAAAATAATCAACCAAACCCACTTCAACAGCCCAATTCCACCTGGACAGGGCTGAGAAGTGGCCACATGCCCACAGCCCTCCCTTGTCCCATCTTCTCGCAGCTCCTCCTTCCCTGGCCTGGCTCAGGCAGGGTGGCAGCTGTCACCCACCCTGTCAGATCCATTCCAGTGCCTCTGTCCCTCGGTTCCGGTGCAGGTGCCTCGCTCGTGGCCCCTCACGTGATGGACTCGGAATGGAGGAAGGCAAAACAACCAAAGGGCAGCCCTGGAAAGCCGAGTGCCAGCTCTTGACAGCTCCCACGTCCGCCCCTCAGCTCGTCAGCAGGCTGATGTGACACTGTCTGGCTCTGCCAGCTGGCAGGAGTCCCCTGGCAGGTCCCCAGAAGGGGGGCAGGACTCAGCCTGTGCCACCTCAGGGTGGGCATCGAGATGGGCAGGGATGGCTGGTCCCAACCCAGCTGTTCCAGCTGTGCCTCCTCTGACAGACACAGGAGGGTGGGTGCTGCTGGCACCAGGCAGGGGTGGGACTGGGGTTATCTCATGAATGAGCATCCCAGGCACTGCCAGGAAGAAACACGAGGTGCTGGGGGGGATCTTGTAGGGATTTTTTGGGTGACAGGGCAAGGGGGAGTGGCTGCAAGATGAAAGAGAGTAGATTTAGATTAAACATCAGAAAGAAATTGTTCCCTGTGAGGGTGGGCAGGCCCTGGCACAGGTGCCCAGAGCAGCTGTGGCTGCCCCTGGATCCCTGGCAGTGCCCAAGGCCAGGCTGGATGGGGCTTGGAGCAGCCTGGGACAGTGGGAGCTGTCCCTGCCATGGCAGGGGGGTGGATGATCTTTAGTGTCCCTTCCAACCCAACCCACTCGTGGTTCTCTGGTTCAGTGATGCTGGAGAGGAAGGCACAGGGGGCAGGAAAGCAGTGGGAAGTCAGGATGCATTCAGAGAGTGGAATCTGCTGCTCCTGGGAAGGGAAATCATTTCCTCCAAACTCACGTGTGACCTCAGCTCTGCCCCTGGGCTGAGGTGGCACAGCTGTGGTTGTGTGGCCGGGTGTCTGCAGGCTGAGGTCACACTCACAGTGACAGGACAGGTCCCCAGGGAAGCCACAGGGAGCCCCCATGTGTCCCTGTGGTGTGACACTGCCTGCAGGGGCTGTCCCCACAGTGTCCTCAGGGAGCAGCTTGTGCTGCCATCAGTGCACAGCACAGGGCCCTGCCTGGCTGTCACCTCACCCAGGGCACGGGGATGCACGCTGAACACAGCAGTGCCCCAGAGACCCCCCTCAGCTCCCCAAACACCCCTTTCTCCCCACACCGGAGCAAATGGGTCTTGTGGGGTGGCTTGGGAGCAGCTGAGTCCTGGTGCCTCACCCAGGCCAGGCTGAGCCCCCAGTGTCAGCCAGAGCAGGATGTGGGCAATGTTCCAGGCGAGGAGAAGCTTCTGCAGGGACAGGGAAGACAAGCGGATCTAGAGAGTGACACCCCTGCCCATGGCAGGGGCTGGAATTAGATGATCTTTAAGTTCACTCCCAGCCCAAAGTGCTCTGTGATTCCACACCCTGCAGCTGCTTTCTGCAGAGAGGAGGATCCTGCTTTGGCTGCAGGATCTTCTGGGTGGTCAGCCCGGGGCTCCATGGGCTCCATGAGCTCTTCTGTGCCATGGCCAGAGGTTTGTTCTTGTCTCGAGCCCTACGAGAACAAACTGTAGAAATAATGGCAGAGAATTACTGTGAGGAGGCACCTGCCAGGACCCGAGTGCTCTGTTTGCAGCCTCAAAGGAAAACAGGGGCCAAGGAAAGCACAGCTGTACTCAGTGGTTTCAGAGAAGTCTGGATGTGCTGGAGCAGGGTCAACAGCTTCTGTCAGTGAACTTTAAGGTCCCTTCCAACCCAAACTTCTTTTTGTGCATTGTCAGGGACTGAGAGACACTTGGGACCATCTTTAGCTCACAAGAACGAACCTGGGGAGAACCAGGACCCACCAGGCAAGAGGGGACAGACCTTGCTGGGGCATCCAGAAACCTCCTCCATTATATTTTGTCTGGGAAACTCTTGACAGATCAGCTGGAATCTCCAGGAGGTTGCAGAAGCCACAACTTTTAGTGTCAGGGAACTGCAGGAACACAGACCAGAGCCAGGCACCCCTGGACCTCCTCAGGATGGGTTCCCAACCCATGGAAAAGGACCATGGAAGCAGCCACTGCCTCCTGGATCCCAGCTGGGTGCCCCACACCTGGTCCAGCTTCTCAGTGAATGCCTGAGCTTGGGGTGAGGTCGAGGTCCAGAGGGCGACCTCAGGGAGGGGGAATGGCCAGGACTGTGGGAGGAGGCATTTCTGAGCTGCTCTAACACAGGTGATGGTGGGAACGCCCTGAGGGGCTTGGTTAGTGCTCTGTGTGTGTGCATAAAGCAAATGTCAGTGCAAGCAGGCATTTAAAGATAAAATTGGTGTTAATAATAATGATTATGATAATGCTGCCACCAAGAATAACTGCAAACACTGACAGAGAGAAGGCAGGGACGGCCTGGATTCTGACAAATGTCTGTGCTTGGAAAGCTGCAACCAGTTTGGGTTTGGGAGCTGGCTAAGGGGCTCAGGCTGGAGAAAAGGAGGCTCAGGGGGGCCCTTCTGGCTCTGCACAGCTCCTGACAGGAAAGGACAGCCGGGGGAGTCAGGCTCTGCTCCCCAGGCTGGGCCCGGGTTGGATATTAGGCAGAATTTCTTCATGGAAAGGGGGGTCAGGCTTTGGAAGGGGCTGCCCAGGGCACTGGGGGAGTCACCAGCCTGGGAGAAGAAATGCCTGGAGGTGGCACTCAGTGCTCTGGGCTGGTGGCAAGGTGGGGATTGGTCACAGGTTGGACTCGATGTCCTTGGAGAGCTTTTCCAGGCTCTGTGGCTCTGTTTGGGCTGGGCAGGTCTGGCTGTGGCCTGGGCTGTGCTGCCCTGGAGCTGCAGCCCTGGGGGTTCATGCACATCCCAGCCAGGCACTTTTCACAGCACTTATGCAACTCTGGAAACAGCCAGAAAATGCACTGGTGCCTCTGGAAACCTCTGGGATCGATGTCAGGTCCTGAACAGGAACTTGTCAGGAAGGCAGGAGCTGTGCTGGGGCACATAAGGGACTTATTTTGGGATCTTTGTGGCAGGGATGGGAGAGTGTGTGGGAACCCGTGATGGAAAAGGGGCTCTTGGCCTCTTTCTTTTTCCAGACCCACTCTGCCCCATCCTCCCCACCGCAGCTGATAGCTATGATAGCCCTGCAGCTATTTCCCTGTTAGCTCAGAGAATCATGGAAATCCCAGAACGGTTTGGGTTGGAAGGGACCTCAGAGCTCATCTCATCCCACTCCCCTTCCACAGGCAGGGACACCTTCCACCATCCCAGGCTGCTTTCATCCAGCCTGGCCTTGAACACTTCCAGGGATGGGGAGCTGCAATTCCCTCTCATTACTACCCAGTGCAGGAGAAGGAGGATTTTTTGCCATTGCCTTGGAGCAACTGTGCTCTTAAGTTTCTTCCAAGACTCACACCAGGGCCGCCTCTCTGCATGTGTGGTCTCTTGGCCTGCGTAGAGCTCATAAATAAATAAGGAGAAAAGTTCTTAATCTTCATTGGAAAGCTCCTGGTATCACAATGCTGCTGCACAAAAGCCATCTTATTAGCCCCAAGTGCAAAATGCTGCCTTTTCTTGCAGAAGCTCATTAATTGCAGGTCACCATTCAACAAGAAAGATGAGGCACTTGAGTTCTTCAGGCTCTCATTAGCCACCGAGCTGAACAGTATGTGTGAAATTAACAGTCACCTGAGTACCTCTATAATTTCATAATTATTAGGCCTAATGGGTTAGTCTCTGCCAAATGGTTTTAACTCCTTCCTAGACAGAGCAGGGAATCACATGAGATGCCAAGGTTGGCACATTTCACGAGTTTTATAACCATTTAACAGCTTTCTTGTGGAAATAATAATAAGGAGAGGAAGTTTCCAGGATCATGTACTGTTTGCATTTTTTAACATATGTTTAGCTTTTAATTATTCATATCCAGCGCGCCAAGGAAGCAGATAGCCTGTATCCTGGGGAGTGGGTGAAAGAGCTTTCTCTGCAAAGGGATTTTAATTGGTTTTAAAATGTGTTCTGCGTGTGTGTTTATATTTGCGTGTGTGTGTGAGAGCCGAGCCTTTGGTTTCTCTTCTCCTTGATGATTACATTACATTATTTCCCGTCTCTTACATTTTTATTTATCTTAGGCTTAAAAAGCAAAATCAGAGCTGAGATTTCTGTCTCTGCTTTTGAACTCGAGAAGCTTGGAAATGGCACTGCCTTTTAATGGGGATTTTCTCCTACTTGAATGCAGCCCAGGCGAGCAGCCCGGAGGGGAAGGCTGCCTCTCACCTCCAATCACTAATTGTTTTTCTTGTGGTTCATCTCACAGTCCAGAGTGTGGGCGTCTCATTCCAGGTGGGAACAAACACAGCATCACCCCCCCAAAACTTGGGGTGGCCTGGTGGGGGGCTCTGGCCCCGTGGCCATCACATTGCAACCCCTGGGGACCACGCTGGACCCCCCTGACCCCCCTGGAAAATCAGCTCATTCCCTCCTTCCATCCCTTCAAAGCCGGACACAGGCGCAGGGCAGGTATTCCAGCCTGTCCCAAACACTCAGCTCTCATAGCTGTGATTAAATTTGCTTTTAAAATCATATCCTCACCCACTCCTGAATGGGTTATACTGGGAATGCTGTGCTCTCCTCCGGGATATAAATCCCTTTCCCACTGCTCTCAGCCTTGATGAGACCCTTAGCAGTGATGAGAGGACACAGACGCGACAGCAGCAGCCCAGGAAAGAGGTTAATGGTTGGACTCGATGTTCTTGGAGGGCTTTTCCACCCTTAATGATTCTGTGAGACGTTTGAAGTCCCCCTCAGAGCCTTGTTTTCAGGAGCTGACAGATCTCTGGAGGCAGGTGGTGGCGCAGGCGTTTCCCACCTCGCGCTGGGGGCTGGAGGCAGGAACGGGCAGCAAGGAGCAATTTGGGTGCCATGGACCTGCCCAGCTGAGCTCAGGTATGCCCTGTCCTCACCTGGAGCAGCACAGCACACCCCCAGAGTGACAAACACGACCTTCCTTGCTTGGTGACAAAAGCTGGCCTTGGCACTGTGATGGTGGCAGCAGAGCTGCAGCTGCTGCTGCAGCCCTCAGCTCTGCCAGCCTCTGCCCACGGCCTCTCTGCTCTTCAACTCCATCACATTTGCAGGTTTGGGGCTTTGCTTTTTTGCCTGAAGCTTAAATTTGGCTGAGATTTGTTCTCATTGTGCAAGAGCTCAGGAAGGGGGGCTTGGGGCCTGAAATGAGGGGAGCAGGGACCTCCCAATGCCTGTGACACAGAAGTCCCTGCCCTGCTGGCCGGGCTTGTGGCATCAGCAGCAACCCAAGGAGCGTCTGCAGTGAGAGCAGGGATGAGTTTCCCAGACCAGGAGCCAGCTGGGAGATCTTCAGGCCATTGGAAAAGACCAAGACCAGGATGCAGAGACTGGGATGGACCCCAGAGCCAGGCTCCAGCTGATCCTCTGTGCTGCTGCTCCGCTCCCAGCTCTGCCTGTGCTGGGAGATCAAGGCTGGGAGGAGGGAGGATCTTCCTTCCTTCACTTTAGGTGCTGGAAACGTCTCCTTCGATGATATTTCACCTTACCTCTCCTTGCCACATCTGTCAACTTCTGCTAATTACCGAGTTTGCTATCACCCTCTGCACTGATGTGAAGGGTAGGGAAAACAGAAAAAGGAGGTTAAGGGATTCTACAATTATAAATGATGTCTGGCAGGCTAAGGTACCATATAATGCATTATAAGCACTTAAAAAGCTAACCCATTCTGTCTTCTTTCTTTGGCATAAATAATGGCTTTTTTATGAATAAATCATGCAGCCAAGGTCTCTGAAAATAGCAGGAACCTGGAGCAGAATGTCTCCATCCTCATTTTTGCTAGGACAGCAGAGAAGTCAGCAATCCACTCCATCACCACTGATAAACTGGGGTGAGTGCAACTCCCAGTAATGAAGTAGGGAGATAAAGTTTCGGGAGGGTGAGCGGGGCACCGGGATATTTCTGCCAAAGCACCGACTGCACCCGGGCTCCAAATGAAGCATAATGGACTCCGAGGAGATAAGCATTTTTTTCCTGCCCCATGAATAAAGCAAGACCTCATAACTCACAGACAGGCAAAGCTGCCAGCAACTTAAAAGTGCTTCCTTCTGCTTCTGGTTTGTGTTTCCTTTTAATGAAGCTGCTCCAAAGCCGAGGGGGAGCTCAGAAGTGGGGCTGGAAGCAAAGCCTGCCTTTGCGCGTGTGGAGTCCGGCTGGCTGCGGGCGCTGGGGAGGGCTGGGTGGGCTGGGAGGGAGCTGGAGAGCGCTGGGTGGGAGGTGAGGAGGGCTGGGTGGGCTGGCTGGCCGCTGGGGAGGGCAGTGGGATGGTCTGGCCCTCGCACAAAGGGCTCACTCGCAGCTGCCCGTGCCGGAAGGGGCAGGGAGAGAGGTCCTGGAGGTCCTGCCAGGGTGCGGACCCTGTCTGTGGTCTGGGCTGGGGGATCGCTGGGGGCACGGGGCTCTGCTCAGCCCTGGCTATGTCTGCACCCGGCTCTTTCCCCTTCCAAAGGGTCTCTTCGGGCAGGTGGGAACCCACCCGTTCCTCTTGCCAAGGGTCTTTCCCACCTCCCTGGTGCGGCTGGGACCACCCAGAGGGACCTCACATCAAGGCAGGGCTGCAGGTTTGGGGCTGCCTCGCTCAGGGTCAGGCTCCTTGTGCTCCCCGTACCCCACCCCAGCCCAGGGTGCTGCCCAGCTCCCCTCCCCAGGCACAGCCCTCCCTCCTCTTCCTGGGAAATCAGTGAGGAAAAGCTCATCCCCTTAAGAACACGTCCCGTGTGGGTGTGGGGCAGGGGAGTCTCCGTCTCATCCTGCAGCACGCGGGGCTGGGACTCACATCCCCACGGGCACCTCGCGGCTCTCCGGCAGGACAAAGGGTGCACAGCAGGGCCGGGGACATCGCCGCACTCCCCTGCATAAGCCAAGCCTGTCGGAACCTTCGAAGGACCGCAGGGCTGGGCAGAGTTCCCAGAGCTCCCCGCCACACCCCGAGCTGCAGCACCAGGTGCCGGAGCCCGCACAGATCAGGAGATGCTCCTGGGCAGAGAGGCTCCGGCGCTGGTCCTGCCCCGCGGCTGGAGAAAAGCCACACAGTGGGGAGTGGGGACAGCCCTCAGAATGCTGGGTGGCACGGGGACACCGAGTGTCACCCCCTCAGCTCCCACTGTGACAGGAGCAGCCCTTGGTCCCTGCTGGGACACAGAATTCCACGGCAGCTTTCACCTTCCTTGGAGCAAGAGGTGTTTGTCATCGAGCCCTTCCCAGGCAGGGCAGGCGGCACCGGGAGAGCCGAGGAACTTCCAGCGAGAACTTCCAGCGAGAGGAGCTGGTGCTGAGAGAGAGAGGGGCTCTGTATTCCCAGCTGCGGCTGAGCACCTGCCAGGCGTGTTTGCAGCAGAGCCCAGCCCGGGGTGGCACCGAGGAGCAAGGGGAGCGACAGGAGCCATGGTGTCTGCTAGCAGAGACCTCTGCCCTGCCCACCCGGTCGTGGCCCCACAGGTCCTACCAAGGATTGATTTCTGAGGGTCCAGCCTGGTGCTGATGGGTTTGGGGAGGAGGACTCAGAGAGCATCACCTGCAGTGCTCAGCACAGCCCCAGCCTGGCACAGCTTCTGCAGCATCCCAGAATCTGCCGGGCACTCGGGAAAGCCAGAATCCCACAGACTCAGGGGCTGTAAAACAGCAGCCACAGGCGCCGAGCCCCAGCTCTGGGGCTGGGATTAAATCCTGATTCCAGAGGAGCTGCTGCTGCTCCCCAAAGCCAGCAGTGCTGCTGGGGCTGGGGCTGTGCAAGGAGAGGGAAAGACAAAGCTCCAGCCTGTCCTTGGAGGGGGCTGAAGGGCAGATGGAGGGAAAAAGGAGCAGGGAAAAAGGCAGCTAGAAGTGACTTTTGACAGGGACCTGGAGTGACAGCACAGCGCACTGACAGAGGGCGGTTAGATGGGATATTCAGCTGTGGCTGCCCCTGGATCCCTGGAATGTCCCAGACCAGGTTGGATGGAGCTTGGAGCAACCGGGGACAGTGGGAGGTGTCCCTGCCCATGGCAGGGGAGGAACCAGATGATCTCTAAGGTCCCTCCCAACCCAGACCGCCCCCTGAATCAATTATTTGGGCTGTTCTGAGCAGGGCCAAATGCAGGGACACCTTTTCCCAGCTGCTCCCAGTGCCAGGCTCTGCCCTTGGAGGGAGTCCACCCTGGGGGGACACCTGGGACTCTGCTCCATCGAGATCTGTTCTCTGGGGACATCCCGCCAACCTCCCTGAGCAGGAAATGACATTTCCCTGTGCACACACACGTGAGAGAGACACTGCCCAATTATTTTGGGGGACAAGCTCAGCGAGAGCTCAGCAGAGGTGGGCACAGCCCCAGAGCCCCCCGTGCCCACCACTGCAGCTGTGGCACACTCAGTCGCCAGCACCTGGTGCCAGAGGCTCCAGCTGGAGCTGCGCTCCCTGCGAGCTCCTCCTGAGCTGGCGGCTCACCAAGGCCCTGGGGCTGATCTGAGCTCAGCCGGGGTGTGTGTGGTGCACGCTCGCCCACACCTGTGCAGAACACACACACACACACACACACAGCCACGTCCCCGCGGCCACCGGGCGTGCACAGTCCTCGCACACACACGGGGGCTGCTCTCACAGCCCGGGCATGGAGCATCGCTGCGCTTCCCCGAGCTCTCCACGCTTCCCCGGCACATCCTTCCCTCTCTCTCTCTTTTTGCTGAAGGTTTCCTGGGGACAGCTCCTCCTCCTCCTCCTCCTCCTCCTCCTC